>JARYHS010013630.1:235246677-235271041 GCA_031002005.1 Vandiemenella viatica
AAACAGTTTATACTTCAAACCCAGACCATCCCGTGGCAATCCATGCGAACTTCCATAATTCAAACAACCTCAACACCTGTTTCACAGTCAGAGCTATTAGAGTTTTTCCAAACACCACCACCCCTTCAGAACTCCGCAGATGGAACTAGCCTATCAACATATCCTTGACACCAGACACACCCCTGGCCTAAACCTACGTTAAACCTGTCACTTGCATCTCTCATTTCATTTTACAGATGGTTATTTATTTATTTATTATTTATTTATTTATTTATTTTTTTTATTTTTTTATTTTTGGTATATATATACATTTTTAATTCTTCTTTATTTTCAAATATAACTTTTTGAACTAAGCTGCACAGAGATTATATTGATTTGTTTCACTTTTATCGCTGGTCAAGCCTTCCCCCCCCCCCCCCCCCTTCCTTCTTCCACTACCACGCATTTTCCGCCTGTGCTTCATTCATGTGGCGGGCTCGGATGTGACCACATCTTTCCCCTGCCATATGTCTCGCCTCCTACATGAATAAGACTTAGGTCGAAATATTGTGTAATTCTTTTGTTTTTGTGTTTTTACGTGTCTCGCCCTCCTGCCTTCATCTGTGGTAAGTGACGGTAACTGTTTATTTTCCCTATCCTATCTTATTTTTATATATATATAAACAGAGAAAAATTACCTTGTGTTAACAAACGCAATTTCTTTTAATTAGCGGTCGACATAACGTCATCATTCTGTAGGAATTTTTTTAGTCCTCTGTCAAGTGAATCAAGTCTCTCATTAAAACTTTCTGGTAGAAATAACGGTCTCTGATCACCATCGGTAATTCACTCCTTATAAAAAACATATCACCTCCTCACTCCGTACAGTTTTATTTACCGAAAAGACTGCCGCTGTCACATCTTGCCCTACCCATCATGAAATTTACAGTTGAAAAACAAATCAGAATCATATTCCACACAGTGTCATTTAACCAATCCTATGAGGATAAAAACACTTCTGCAAATTCGTCTCAAATTCCTCGTTCATCATGACTAAGTGAGAATCGCGAAAACAATAAATTTATTAAACGTTTAAATAATATTTTGTTGTTATTAGTAGATATTTTAATTTACTCTTAATATAATCCGAATTACACGCGATATTAGAATTTTTGAATGTGATAGACGTATGTGGAATCAGCAGTAAACCCTTAATGTATACATGTACTAACATGTGTAGAATTTGAAACATAATTTGTGTACGTGAGCTATCAAGACGATTAATGCTGGGTGTCCATTGGTAATGCTGCATTAGTTTAAACTGCTACAAGATGGGCAAAACATTACGTTAAGGATTCACAATTTGTATTAAGGAATGGTAGTAAGAACAAGAGTATTTTGTATAAATAGTAGATATTTTTCAAAACAGCCTCCTTGATATAGAAATAGAATCATTGTAACAGTGGGGACATAGTATTCGACTTTTTTTTTTTGCTTCTGCCTCTACGCCTAGTCTACGTCGAAGATATGAGAGGCGGCAAAGAACGGGGCAAGGAATGAGAAAGAATTCTGCCATGACCTTTTGAAGGAACTATGCCGACATTCGCAGGGAGTTGTTTCAATGTAGGAAGCCAGATAAGTTTAGTCGAAAAAAAGATTATCTTTACTATTCAAGTTATCTTTGGGGCATGCATTAATTGAACGCAATATATGGGGGGTTCTACAAAATCACGTCAAATATCATTTAAAGGAGAGAGGGGTCAATAAAAATCTCACCTCAACTTGTTACACCATTTTTTCCTTTTATTCTCAGAAAAAATGTAGTACGTAGAAGACATTATGTACTAAAACTTAAGTATTTAAGGGCATAAAGCATAATACATGAACATATCAAATAAAATTGTTGAATTAAAATTATTAGTTAAATCTCACTTGAGGAGGAGGGGGCCGACCACAACTTACCAAATCTCACCAAGGGGGTCTTTATTAACTAATTAACTTAATTAAAGGATCCCCCCTTTACGAGAGGTCTGTAAGAAGAGTTTATCAAGTAAACTTATTATGAGTGTCAATTGACTCCTTCAAACTCTCACAATCACATTGTGCACATTCAGACTGCCAGTTTTGAATGGCGTTGAATATTCGTAACTACGGCCTACGCACATGGCGTTAATTCTTACGTTCAAGTAAAAATTTCATTTTATTTTCTTTAATATTGCTTAAAATCCATGCAGCAAACAAATAAAACCATGAGATAAAAAAACTGTTCGTCCCTATCATTAATTCCTCCACATTAAAATGTGGAGGAATTAATGATAGGGATTAAGTTTGCGGTTAATTTAATTGCAATGGAGCACACGATCCGGTGGCAATTTCCCTACACACCAATCTTCTCCCTTTCTTGCTCCCATCTGCATTTGCCCTCTACAAATTTTATCTTTAAATTCTTTCAATGTTTGTGGTAAATTATTCATTATTTCGCTTAGTGACTTAATCCAGTCCCTGACACCCTTACCTAAAAAAGGAGAATCTTCCCAGACCCTAGTGCCAGCTTGTAGTAATAGTCTTATTTTCCCTTGCATGTACTGTTTTTCATACCTACACCAATATCGTTGCATGCCTCATCGCCAGTAAACGCCTTGTACACTCCCATGACCATATTCACCCTCCTCCTGTCTTGCAATATATCCCATCCCAGCTCTTTTATCATATCAGTTACTGGTTGCATTCTGCGATAATTTCCAGAAACAAATCTAGCAGCTCTTTTTTGCACCCTCTCCAACTCCTGTATTTGATACTCAAAATGTGGGTCCCATACTACACTACCATATTCGAGCAATGGTGTTGGTCTCCCTTTAGGAGTATCACAACACTAGAACTGGCTGACAGATTTCATTTAATGCCTGACAATAATTCCTTAATACACTATATATATGGACCTAACAAATCTCTGATAATTTCTCTCAATGTACGCTTCGTTTCACTTATACAGACAAACAAACAAAACTTGACCGTGGTTGCTACGCTATGGGCATAGATTAGTAAATGTTTACACCCATTAGAATATTTTAGCAAGTTCAGAAACTTTTCTTTCATTTAGTGCTGAATATGTTTCACTCGCAATAGAACTGAATTATGTATGCGGGAGGTAAAAAAGTTTTAATTGTGTTATGATTGCTTTAGTTAAAATTTCACGTGTTAGAAAATTAAATTTGTATAAGCAGACACTTTGTTAAGAAATACACAGTGCAAATATATATTATTGCCATTTGAATCTTAAATGTTGTAGAAAATCTGTGACCACTGAAAAGTCTGCTTTTACAGAGGATCGTACTTAGGATACTGAAAAGTTACGTACAATTGTAACAAACTTAAAAAAAAATCCTTGTGCTGTCAGTTTTAGTACTCTATTTGCTTACTAAATACATGAAAGATGAACTGTTAGTTTGGTAAAACTAATCTTGTTGTTGTTCATGAAAATAATTCCTTGTGTATGAGGATAAGGCAGACTTGTAAATTAAACCTGCAAGTGTAATATTTTTCTTGGTTTAAAGCAAGTGATAGGATTAAGTAAGCGTGTCCACTTCAAAAGTCCCTACAGAGTGAAGACCTATATCTGGTCATTAACTTCTTTTTGCTTTCAAACGTAAGGCCTCGTGGCCGGTTGCGGTCTCCTCCCATCTTATAACTTGCCTTCGTGGTAGTCGTTTATTTTTGTGGGTGAACAGGGGCATTTATCGTGGAATTCTGTTTCTCTCCATTCTGTTCCCATGCTGGCCTACATAGTAATTTTTATTTTTCATCTGGTTATTACTGTTTTGCATTTATAAGAGTAGCTAAGCTCTTCTAAGGAGCCTCACTTCCACTACAGTAAGTCGCCGTTCCTCTTGTGCGCATGTTTCAAACCATTAACAAAAATAATTTTTCCTTTGCATATTTTTAAATGCTTTAATTCTGATTTTTCTTTGGATTTTGGTCGGATTAAACTATCTATTAACGTTTCATCTGAAGCTGACATCGTATATATTCTATCTTTGCACTGGTTGCTTCTACCAAGTAAGTATATATCACAGTTCTTTCGAGCAACTTTTGTGATGAGCAATCGTAATGTAATGCATTAAAAATCTCCTTTTCTTTTGAATAAAGACATGGATATTGTATGTACAAGCTTCATCTTTGTGAGCTTCAAAGCTTGTAGAAATCCCTGACCGGGCCGAAGTTTCACTTCAAGACAGGGCCAGAAATATAAAGGCAAACATTAGTGAAGCAATCACGTGATCTGCTTGTATTGAAATTGTTAAGCTTGACTGAGTTGACATTGTTGAATAATAGCTATTCAACTGCTTTTATAAACATTACTTGCGCGAACACATTTGGCAAGAAGCAGGTACGACGTGACGGCTGTGTACTGTGCCCTGAGAGCCCGCAGAGGCCAGTGCGACGGCAGAGGCCCGGCGTGAATATCTCAGGAGGAAGCGAGTCGTCTCGCGGCTTTCCGGCGGGGTCGCGGCCGTTGCCCGACCTCCAGTGCAATAACAGTAAAAGCCGCGCCACAGGAAATACAACAGATATATAACTCGGAAATTACTTTCGAGTGGCCCGACGCTATTCATCAGGCGCACGCTTCCGTCACGCCCGTGTCGCCCTGCCGTCTTCCACCGTCGCGTCCAGAATATAAGAGAAACTTTTAAAACTATCCGGTGGCCGAGGAATTCAGCCTGAATTCAGCTTGCGCTGATCCCTGTGGCAAATTTTCTGTACTATTTATCACCATCTATTGTTTTATTACAGTCTCTGGTGTTTAGTTTCCGTTCTTTGTTTACTGCCAGCGTTTTTTCCTACAGCCCATCTAATATCGTATATTCTTTTACTGCCATATTCATCCCGCGTTTTCCGTTTACTCTTTGTTCCCAAATTAATGTCTGATATAAAGTTTTATAGTTCTCAGTTCATTAAGGCCATAACGACCACTCGCTTAATGAGCTGAAAATCATCCAAAAACAAGCACTCCAGACGTATTGGATGAAACTCTTGATTCAGTTCAGGGATGGGACTTCTTCGAAGGCGACAACTTCCGGGAAAAATGATGTAATTTGTATTTAAAAAGTTACCGAAAATTCTGTGAAGATTTCTTGTAACGCAATGAGGATTGTTATTTTGTCAACAGTTCATCAAATTTGTGAGAGATATATGTCTCTTTTATAATGTAATCACGTGGGTCTTTGATAGTGTTACGGTATTTCCTATTTAATCATGGAGGCAGGATTTTCCGTTAGAATAGAAAACTATAAATAGCTAACGAATCAGGAAATTTCAACAGATCATTATGTTCTATGAGCATAACTGAACTTTGCTTCTATTGAACGCGTACATTTTAATAAAAAAGAATGTGCAGCAATTTTTGTCTCAATTTATAGAGTTATGGTCAACTGTTACTAGCATTTTTATGAGTCTACTTCATAAGTTTACTGGCATGTAAGCGAATATCAGTATTAAATTGTATTATAATTATATATTTATTCATTGTTTCTATGTTTACTCCTGCTGCAGTAGACAGTTGTTTCAATTTTAATCCGAGTATAATCACATTTAAAATTATTTTTCAAGTTTTTAGATTTTTCCACTTTCACTTTAAATCCACAATTCCATATTAAGATTGAAACGATTTTTATTAATAGCTCTGACACTTATTAGTAGAATGACCAATTCTATTAATTAATTAAGATAAACAGTCTCTAATGACTTCAATTTGGACCTATTCTCTACAATTTTACTTATTTAAATACAAAAAACATTTAAACTTACTATATAAAAATTGTTTAAAGGACTGAAGCTGTAAATATTTTTCTAAAAATTAATTAAAAATGAAAGGAGAAATACAAAAGTGTATGATTTCTT
This sequence comes from Vandiemenella viatica, assembly GCA_031002005.1. Classification (NCBI taxonomy): domain Eukaryota; kingdom Metazoa; phylum Arthropoda; class Insecta; order Orthoptera; family Morabidae; genus Vandiemenella; species Vandiemenella viatica. Next base: position 235,252,555 of record JARYHS010013630.1, read on the forward strand.
CTACGGGTAATTGCTCTAAGAAGGAATTCATTAGACTGCAGAATCACAGATTTTTTCCAAATTTTATGTGCATGTAGCAGACCCGAAGGAAATATATGTACTGCAGCAATATGAAGCTCATCTTTAGCCTTCATAGGAACGCCAGTATCAAAGTTCTTAACGTATTTCCTCGAGTTAATAATTCTATTATTTCCAAGTTGATGCATTGGTCTAGCGGTTAGAGTAATGAATTAAACACTTAACAACATTGGGCTCACGGAATTTTCTCAAATTTTAGGGTTGTCTAGTTTAACCTATGAGTTAAGACTACTAATTGGCAAAAACTATATATTTTGTTTTTTTTAATCTTTCTGTACACACAACTCACAAAATTTCATAGCTGTTATACCTTCAAATAGGTACTTTAATTCTCTTACTCTTACATATATTTAAATAATTCGCTTATGTGGCTTCGGATGGTAGCACTGACTTTCTATATCAGGATTCTGTGTTCGGATCGTACAAACTATAATATATTGACTTTGCAATACAATTACGGATTATATATGGTAGCTTAATAATGAGTTCCAGATTAATCATCATAGCTGCCGACGCTGTCTGTAGTTGGCATTATCTTTTCTTAAAACAGCCAGCTGTTCGTATTTTTATCACCTGTCAGCGACCCGCACAGACTATTTCAGACTCTATTTCAGTTATTATTTATGGAGAATATTGTGAACGATACAGTATTTTGCCTGGGCATTATCCACAGTCATAACATATTTCAAAGTATTGGCACTTTTAAGCAGAAACAGAAAACACACAAAAATGTGCGAATAGGACGAAAACAAAGAATGAGGCAAATAGATGGCTACTCCGTTATTTTTGGTGTTTTTTTCTCTGTTGTTCTTATTTATTCAACGGCTCTCGATATTTTATTAGTGAAATAACAATTTCTTGTTAATGTTAAGCTCTTTTTTTACTCTCTTACATCACTATATTTGGCTCTAATTATTTAAGTAGAAGCTTTATTAATGTTTAACTTAATTTTTAAAGTATTTCCTATTTAATTTACCAAGAATATTAAAAATTCACAAACTTTGTTACTGCAAAAGGAAGAATGATGCACTTGTTGAGAGCCAATCAAATTTTCCATCATTAACCATAATAGTCTAATATTAGGTTGGTACATAACTGTGTAGCGTTTCTTTAATATGTTTGTTAAACACATCAGACAAAGCGGAAACGACAAAAAACTGAGAAGCAATATTACGTGAGTAGGACGGGTGCTTATAGATTTTCCAAACCCACTCCTGTATATTGTTTTTTTGGCAGATTAGCATTGTGCGGGAAGGCGTAATCATGCTGTAGCATCACTTTACGCATGCGGTACCTGTGCACCCGATTTTTGAAACTTGACCTTTGGACGCAAATGTTACACGATGGTGCAATGACCACAGTTCATTACATTTACCAGTTCTCGAGTATACTTACGAGGATTATTGTGGATTAATGTGTCTGAACAGTTTTCATCAAATTTCGAATTTTTTCCTGAACGTAGTCACCAATGTCAAAACGACCCTCCTTAAAGCAAGAAAACCATTTTCTTGCCTTTCTCTCTCCAATGAAATTGTACCCACACATGGTTCCAATGCTTTTTACCACCTTAACTTCTTTCCCGACTCAACTGAACTCAGACAGAAGAATATGTAGAAAATGTCGCATTTTCTCCATTGGACAATCCATTTTCTAGCATCAGTTCCTCCATTCATTATCCAAAACAATGAATATACCAATATGTAAACTCAAGCACAACAACTAAACTTCGAATCCCCGACCGGGCATCCAGATTTGGGTTTTCCATGAATTCCCAAATCACTCCAGGCAAATGCCGGGATTCTTCCTCCAAAAGGCCATGGCTGAATTCCTTCCCATTCCTTGCACTCCATCCTTTACCGTCTCTACAGACCTCGCTTTTAAGAGACGTTAAGCAGTTAAAAAAAATACAACTTCAAAGCTAAAATGACACTCGATACATAAACCCATAACAACCAGAGTATCAACACTCCAAACAAAAACGCTACGAACTTATGCACCAACAATAAATAAAAAAAAAGCATGCATGATTCGAACGTAATTGAATCAGTTATATTTAAATGTTTAAGCACTCCGTTTTCGTACTAAAGCAACAGCTTTAATACGTTAGTACTGATGTTTCTGATGAATCGTCCTTTCGCCATTTACAAAAAGATAACCGTTTATTTTCACAATACCGACATGGTGAAATAGTCTTTGAACGGTGTGCTTGACGAGATCCATTAATCTCAACAGGTTTACGGTGGAGAAATGAAAGCTGAAGGACGGAGGAGGCAGGGCGCGCCGTAACTCTTTCAGAGCGCGGGATGGAGCCGAGGATTGGTGTGGGAGGTAGCAGGTAATGAAAGACAGCGAGCGAGGGGCGATGTGGGGAGCGGGCCATTCTGTATGCAAAGAGAACTCCGCTGCAGGGATGCGAGCGATCCATATTGAATGGGAAGCGTAGCCAGGCCAGAAATGAAACGTAATGTGATATCGCAGGTCGGTTCATTTCGGCGAGTTGGCGAATCAGCGGCGAGGAGGCATCTAACGCCGTGCTTTTGTTGTGGCGGGAGGGAGCGGAAGTAGCTAACACCTCTGGCGGCAAATGAAAGAAGAAGAATACCTCATCCTTCCTTAATTATTATGTAACCAAAGAAAAGAGGAACAATGATTCCTCCCGTGGCTTATCTGAAGCTGGCTTCTACAAATTTCTGTTTAATTATATCACGCCTACTTCGGCAAGTTGAACCGCCGAGTCTCTATCAACAGATTACTATAAAAACATACGGTTAGTGGAACTTTACTGTGGGCAGTACATGAAGAGTGATAATTGTGCAAATCTTAAGAACAAATTTAATTACACAGAAAATAATCTTGCTTCAAATATTTATTATTTCTTGTCGTCAAGATAATTGAAATTCTCATTTCACTGGATGAAAGAACGTCAGCAAATATGTACAATTGGTGACCAGTCCCCTTGCTAAGGATGGGCCCTAAAATATGATCAGTTATGATTTTTGCTTGTTTTGATATTTGATAAAAAAAGAAATGATTACTTGGTTAATTATTTTAATTGTTTTAAAAATATGTTTTAAAACATGAGAAGGGATACCCATAGTGAATGAAAACATCTTTTCTGTAGTAGTATTTATTTTAGAACTAGGAGTGTGAAGATTATCTTTGCAAGAAATGGCAAAGGTTGAAAATCGAGTTGTTAATATTTGATTTAGGAAGATTTATTCGCATTGTTTAAGCTCCATTTGGTTGGGGTTGAGCGAACAAGAACTGTGTTGACAATAAGAAATGAATGGTAAGATTTGTGAATAGAAGACAATCATATATGTCTATGTATTGAAGACTGTTATTCCGTTTAAATTTCAAATATTATGAAAGTGACTGTTAATAAAATTAATTCAAGAAGATCGTCTTTTCGCTTGTTAATGTATAAAGAATTTGAAGTGTCGCTTTATTCAATCGTGTTTTCTTCTTAAAACTGAATTTATATCGATTTGTGATACATTATTTGAATAATTTGGGGGATTCTGCCTTGAAGAAGAGAGCAATTTAACGAAAGTGAATTCCTGATAACCTGCAGTTATTTTCAGGAATAATTACGAAGAAAAAACGTATATGTATGTCACTGTACGAAACGTATTCTTCTTTAAAACTAACACATGGAAAGACTTCCACCTAGATTCGTATGGATGAGTGGTATTCCTCTGTTGCGCATTCGTTGAACTTGTGTGCTGATATCTTGTGATAGTACGGTTATGAAACTTAAAGCTATCATAATCGGTAATTATCATACGTAAGGTCATCTTACGTGGCACTAACAGTTGAGTTCTCTTCGTGAGAACAGGAGCTTAGTAAAATATCTTTAAAAAATGCCTATAAGTCAATATAGAAACACAAAATTTCAAGTAATTTAATAGTATTATATCAGAGGAATAAATCAAACGCTTAAATTTAGTAATCTACAGTAATAAAATACAATTTATTATACATGGTGTTTCAAAAAGGACTTTACAACTTTGAAAATTCATATAAATATTATGAAACAAGGTACAGAGCTGGTTTTGGTGTTGTTTTAAAGGAAAGGACTTCAAGTTTTTTTACCTTAAACTAAAGATGTTCTCTGTGGTTTCCGTTGGTTATTCTGCAGACATCCCATCGGTAGTCGATTTCTTCCCATACTCGCACTAGCATTTCAGGTGTAACTTGCTCAGCAGCAGCGTAAATTCTTGCTCTAAGTTCAGGTAGAGTGGCCGGCAAAGGAGGTACGTACACCATATCTTTTATGAAACCCCAGAAGAAAAAATCTAGCGGTGTCAGGTCAGGGGAACGGGGGGGCATGCAATTGGCGCCTCACGGCCAATCCATTGACCTGGAAAGCGGTCATTGAGAAAATCCCGGACGTCAGTCAGATAGTGTGGTGGTGTGCCATCTTGCATAAAGAAAACATTTTGTTCTCGGTCTTCCTCATCGATCTATGGTATCAAAAATTGTTGCAACATATCAAGGTACACTATACCGTTGATGGTTCTCTCTTGAAAAAAAAGGGGCCGTACATTTTCCTCTTGCTCAACTCACAAAAAACGTTCACTTTAGGGCTATCACGAACATGTTGCAATGTTTCATGTGAATTTTCACTGCCCCAAATCCTACAGTTATGTGTGTTAACCTTGCCACTTAAATGAAAAGTTGACTCGTCAGAAAAGATTATGTTGTCCAAGAAATGTTCATCATCATCCACTCGATTTAACATATCCACACAGAAGTTCCTACGTGCAATCTTATCAGTGTCTTTAATTGCTTGTAAAAGCGAATATCGGTATGGTTTCAAATGCAAACGTTTTCTCAACACACGCCAAACCGTCGTATGTGGGACTTGCAGCTCACGAGATGCACGCCGGGTCGATTTCGTAGGACTTGTAACGTCTACCTTGCGGACGTTTACTTTTGGGTCATACTGTTTTATCATTAGCAAAATTATCAATTTGGAATATCAAAAATCATACTTAATCTTCAGCTAATCACATGAAATATTATTATAATGAATAGGAAAATTGAAAATTGGGTGTACAATTTATTATTGTGAAATTAGTCAAACACGAAGTTTGTTTTTATTCTGAGGTTAACAATTACATATCATTGAATGTCAAACAGTTAGAGCAAAATCTCAGGGTCATAGCAAATTCTCAGGGTCATTACTGGGTGGAACGATTGCATGAGCTTCCGTCCGGGCCGTAGCTTTTACCATTGTTCACAGCCCAGGTCAGCGACCAGGTAAGACCAGCGCCACATGAGGTCGTCCAGCTATCTCGACCGGCACAGCGTGGTGGCAGCGTTCCCAGCTGCCGACTCGTACTCCGCGAAAATCACTTCGGCCGTACTAGATGAAGATCTGCACCAGAATGTCTCGTCGTCCGTCCTTCTCCTCCGAGCAAGACCCTGTACTTCTCGTAACGCGATGTCGGGTCCGGCTCTTGGCGAATCACCGCAATCCGCGCCAAAGTACCAGCGTCACATTGGCCCCAGAACAGACAAGAAAAAACACCAACACGGCAATAAATTGAGGCGGCTTCTCTATTGGCTGGATCGTCTTCCCCTACTCTCATATAGCACTCATTTACTAGGAAACGTCACTAAGGTTTACTTTTGCTAGTCTGCGCCAGTTTTCGGCGGGAACTTTCCGAAACGTGCGAAAATAGAAAGCGGGTCTCAGTTATTTATGGGGGTTATAAATCCGCTTTATGTCCACGTTGAGAAGGACGTTGTCAGCACCCCCCAAGGTGCGTGTAAATCTGGACGCTTTAGTTCCGTCACGTTTCTGTTCGTTGACACGACGCATCGGCAATATTCACACACACCGTGGGATCACTTAGTGCCTAATGGCACTGTACCTTTTAATTCATTACAGGCTCTTGACAAAACTTTTTCTCACTTGCTCAACGAGCTCGTCAGATGTGCTTGGACGACCTGAGGATTTTTTATGTTTTACTGAGCACCCTGTTCCTACAAAACATCTATGCCACTCATAAATTGTAGGTCTACTAGGAGGATCTTTAGCGTACTTGGTACGAAAATTACGCTGAACTGTTGTCGCAAACTTCGATTCTTCAAACCAAAAACACACAGCTAGCACGCTCGGGTCCAGTGAAGGCAGCCATCTTTAACGTAGATGCCGCTAGCGCTTGTGCGGCGCGATTAGGCACTAGCGGACTACGCGAGTCAAAACGTGAAGTGTATTCCTTTAAAACAACACCAAAACCAGCTCTGTACCTTGTTTCATAAAATTTATATGAATTTTCAAAGTTGTAAAGTCCTTTTTGAAACACCCTGGATGTAACATTAAAATTGATTTTGCTTTAACAGTGCAATGAACAAAAAAAAAAAAAAAATTCTATCGGAATGATTTAACCATAAGGATGAAAAATAAGTCACATGTTCGATAACATTAAAAACAATTTTTTGTACCAACTAACGAAACAGCTTTAAAATATTACAGTTATACAAATAACATTATGAACACGTAAGAACGAATCAAATTACTTAGAACGACTGAATTGAGTGTAATAGTTTCCAGGTTTCGTGTTGGATTAAGCATATGTTATTCATTGTTCTAATTTCTATACTGTGGATCAGTAATTTTAACCTTAATTAGTTGTGGTGGTGAAACAGTGAAATACTCTGAATTAAAAAATTGATTTAAAAACATGTAATTGCAATAACAACTCCGTTCTATATTCTTAATCTGTGGGACGTTTAATTAATAATTTCTCCTTTGTTGACGAAGTGGGACGTACTAAGTAATCTACATACTAATATTTCGATATAGTACGTCTCCTTTACAATGTACTGTCAGCATTGTTACTGTAGCTTCCATAGTTCACTATCGACACATTTTCAGCAGTCTCTGAAAGCCTTCAGTCCATTAATAGACCGTTATGGGATGCAAAATTTCCTTAGCAAATAGTGTTTTAAATTTCTCGATAATTCCTTATGATTTCACATTTTGTTTTCTGAAACTCAATAGTGATGGATTCTTAAACGGTTGAAATGCAGTAACTCTAATTTACTTATACCTGTGTAATGAAACGACGAGGTCTGGTATCCCGTCCTGACATTGCGGCAGGCGACATGGAAATCGACATAGTATAGACGGCGCTGGCAATCAGCGCAACCAGCGCCACCGCAGCACCGTTTCCGCCACGGCCAATCAGAGCCGACCCGGCTCGGATATAAATAAGCCAGCGCAGCTCCATTCATCCAGTTCGGTTGTTCGCTGCGCTTCCGGTCGCGTCTCCGTTAACTGTGCTTCGTCTCTTGGACTCTCTACAGTGTTTCGTCTCGGCTACGTCTACGGTACTCGCTCTGGGACTCAGTGAATCGCTTTCGGACTCGTGACTGTGCTTATCCTCGGTGACGTTCGGCCTGCTCTTTGGACTTGTTCGGGGTTCTTCGTGACCATCTCCTGCGGACCGCCCCATCGCCGTTCAACTACGGCCGCCGTGCGGACATAGCAATTGGCGACGAGGAAAAAGGTTATCAGCTGGCATCATGGACACCGTGACTCGTATTCTGGAGCAACAACAACAGCAGACAGCGCTGCTACAGCAAACGCTCCAAGTAATACTCGAGAAAACTGTTAAGCACAGGAGGCCGAGTCAGTCCAGGCCTCGGAAAATTCACACATCCGGCCGCCAGCGTTTCCACCATTTAAATGACGCTAAGGAAGACTGGGACACATATTTGCATCGGCTCAAACAGCATTCTCGGCATTCCAGGTGACGGACGATGCCTTACAGCGCTCGCTGTTTCTGTCGTGGGCATCACCCGACACGTTCTTCCTCCTGAAGAAACTAGCCCCATTATCAGATCCGGTCGCCCTCACATTCAACGAAATGTGCACTCTGCTAACAAGCTACTACTCTCAAAGATACCACGTGGTGGCCTCCCGCCTGAGTTCCATCAGTATCACAAACAACCGGGACAATCATACCGGTCACGGGTGACTGATCTCCAAGGTCTTAGCCGTAATGCGACTTCACTTGCTCAAACGCAAAGTGCAGGGCTTCGTATGCAGACCTCCCTGATCCGCGACGTCATAGTGCAGCTAGCTCCAGACCCAGAGGTGCGCACAGCGGCACTGAAGCTGGACAACCCATCACTCGAGGACATTCTACGCATCGCGCACTCGCATGAAATTGCGGCAAGCAGCGAACGAGCGCCTCATGGCTCGCCCACAAGTAGCGGCGGTCAAACCATCACAACACAACTCCCGCGCACAAGGCAAACCCCATGGCGCGCTCCAGACACCAACAAAGCAGGACGCCATCGCTGTACGACGTATCTATGACGTCCGAACCCCGACCCCCACCCCGCCGACGATTCCAGAGGCCCCTGCCGTCTTGCCCACAGTGCTTCACTTCGCACTCACGGGCAGATTGCCCCGACCGTTGGGCACATTGCACACGCTGCGGTAAAGAGGGACACTTGCGGTCAGTCTGCAGAAACCGGGCACCTCGCCCCCAACCCGACAGCCCGCATGCAGCAAGAAACGGTCAACACACTACAGACCGCAGCTCATACTGGCGACCCACTCTCACAGAAGCTATTCTTAACTCTGAGAGTCGCCAACCAGGACATTCGTTTTCAAGTGGACACGGGGGCAACCGTCTCGCTGATAATCAAGCCTACCTACGCTCAACTAGGCTCACCACCGTTGTCTCCACCTTCACGGCGTTTGGTATCGTACGGGAATAGAGACATTCCCCTGCGGGGTCAGGTCTGCATCACGGCTGCCTACAAACAAGTCACCAGACCAATCACCTTTTTTGTGGTGGATCAGCCCTCGGCTACTAATATTTTTGGGTTAGACGCATTCAAACAGATTCGGATTCTCAATCGTGGACGGAGTCCAGGTCATATCGGACTCGGTCCCATTCCAGGACCTGGATGACCTCTGTACTCAGTTCGCACTCCATCTTTACGCCCAGACTTAGGGTGCGCCTCAGATTTCGAGGCTCACATCACCCTCCGGCCCGGGTGCAAGTACCTCGCTTTTGTCGTGCCAGACCTATTCCGGTCACCTTACGTGCAGCAGTAAAACAGGAACTTGACCGGCTTCAGAAGATTGGAAGTAATCGAAACCTGTCAAATCCAGCGCGTGGCTAACCACTGGTCATCATCCGGAAACCCAATGGCACCCTCCGGTTATGTGGAGATTTTAAGGCTACGATCAACGCCCGTCTCAAGTCGAGACATATCCAATCCCACGACAAGAAGATCTTCTCACCAAACTTGCGGGCGGCGAATATTCTCGAAGATTGACCTCGCAGATGCATACTTGCAGCTGCCACTAGATGAAGAATCACAAAACATCGTCGTCATCAACACACCGTTTGGACTCTACAAATACAAGCGCCTCCCGTTTGGCATCGCTTCTGCACCGGCAATATTCCAAAGATACTTGGAGCAGCTGTTGCGACACATACCGGCATGCGCAAACTACCTGGACGATATCATTGTCACAGGAACCACTCGCCAGGAGCACCTACAAAACCTGCGCACGCTATTTGCAGCATTACAAGAGGCAGGGCTGAGGTGTCGCCTCGAGAAGTGTCAGTTTTTTCAAGAGGAAGTAGAATATCTCGGCCATTGGCTCAACAAAGAGGGAATTAGGCCATCGGATCGCAACGTGGCCGCCATAGACTCCCTACCCCGCCCAAAGAATCTGCCAGAACTACAAGCCTTCCTCGGGAAAATAAATTACTACTCAAAGTTTCTGCCACAAGCGGCACATATCTCACAACCCCTCAACCAGCTCCGGAAAAAGGGCGTTGCCTACAACTGGACCCCGTCTTGTCAACGGGCCTTCGACCGGCTAAAGCGCATGCTAAGGTCTGCTCCTTGTCTGACGCCGTTTTCTCCTACACGGCCCCTAGTCGTGGCAGCTGACGCCTCAGCATATGGAATCGGGGCGGTACTCGCACATAGGAACGAAGACGGCTCTGAACAACCGATAGCGTTTGCTTCTAAGACATTGACGCCAGCACAACGCAACTACTCGGAGATCGAGAAAGAGGCATTGGCAATAGTCTTCGCCATCAAGAAATTCATGTATATCTATTTGGAACCAAGTTCTCCTCATCACGGACCACAAACCGTTGGTGGCAATATTTGGACCCCGCTCCAGCCTCCCAGAGCGAACGGCCCAACGCCTCCAACGATGGGCGATGTTTCTGAGCGCTTATAATTACACAATCCAATATAAGCCAACAGCACAACACTCCAATGCCGACGCCCTATCACGCCTGCCTGCCGGCCCCGATCCGGAATTCGATCAACAAGAAGTACTGTGTTTTCACATCGACACCGAGAGGAAGCAGACAGTGGACGGGTTCCCCATTACAGCAGCCCGAATCGCCTCCGCCACCCAGCGGGATCCAATCTTGCGCCAGGTCCTGCGCTATATCATTCACGGGTGGCCAACATACCTCACACGTAGAATGGACAGCGAATTGAAGACATGGCGCCACATATCTGACAGACTCTCGGTCACAGACGGCGTCATCCTTTTGGACGCAGAAAACGACACACATCGTGTAGTCATCCCAGCGGAATTGCGCTCACAAATTCTAAAGCTCCTGCATCGAGGACATTGGGGCATGTCCCGTATGAAAAATCTCGCAAGAAGACATGCTTATTGGCCAGGAATCAATCGAGACATCGAGAAGATGGTACGCAGCTGCACAGCCTGCGCCCATCATCAGGCAGCGCCACCGCAAGCTTTCGCCCCCTGGCCCACACCCCGCCAACCTTGGGACCGTATTCATCTGGATTTTGCAGGGCCATTTTTGGGAACTATGTGGCTACTTATAATTGATGCCTATTCAAAGTACCCGTACGTTGTTCGCATGGCATCCACAACGACGGAAGCCACACTAAATGCATTAAGCCAGGTTTTGGCCATCGAGGGGTTACCACGCACCCTCGTCTCAGACAATGGGCCCCAATTCACAGCATCCACATTCGAAGAATTCTGCGTGGCTAACGGCATCAAACATATCTTCAGTCCTCCATTCCATCCCGCCTCAAATGGCGAAGCAGAACGGCTCGTAAGGACGTTCAAGCAACAAATGCTGAAAGAGGTACAGTCAGCTACGACGTCTTCCGCCCTCACCCTCTTTCTCAGCACATACCGGACAACACCAATTAATGGTCGCAGCCCAGCAGAACTGCTCCATGGGCGACAACCACGAACGATGCTGCACCTCCTGGCACCATCACCGGCAGAGCCCCGGTCCAGACCGTCCCATCGGTACACGCCAGGCAGCGCGGTCTGGGCACGCACCTACGGAGGGAACGCTACTTGGGTGCCAGCAACAGTAGTGGGGACACACGGACGCCGTGTCGTCTCAGTACAAACGCCACACAGAATAGAACGCCGTCATCAAAACCAGCTGCGTTCTCACATCACAACAGGCCCATCACCATCAAAACAATATCAGGAAGAATATAGTATACCACCATCAGCGCCATTAGCAGAGGTCCCACAACCACCCTCCCCACAACGACGATACAACTTGCGCCCAAGAAAGCCAGCAGTGCCGGACGAGAGTGACGTCGAAATGGACACATCCATCAACCATCCAACAACCACATCGGCACCCACGTCACCACGTCCTCAACCATGGAGTACGTCGGCGCATGATGCGGCCGGGATACCACAATCATTCCAGCCTCATCACCCCAAGCATCGTCCAGGGCGCTTCCGTCCGTACGCGCCAACTTCAGGGGGGAGGGATCTGGTATCCCGTCCTGACATTGCGGCAGGCGACATGGAAATCGACATAGTATAGACGGCGCTGGCATCAGCGCAACCAGCGCCACCGCAGCACAGTTTCCGCCACGGCCAATCAGAGCCGACCCGGCTCGGATATAAATAAGCCAGCGCAGCTCCATTCATCCAGTTCGGTGTTCGCTGCGCTTCCGGTCGCGTCTCCGTTAACTGTGCTTCGTCTCTTGGACTCTCTACAGTGTTTCGTCTCGGCTACGTCTACGGTACTCGCTCTTGGACTCAGTGAATCGCTTTCGGACTCGTGACTGTGCTTATCCTCGGTGACGTTCGGCCTGCTCTTTGGACTTGTTCGGGTTCTTCGTGACCATCTCCTGCGGACCGCCCCATCGCCGTTCAACTACGGCCGCCGTGCGGACATAGCACGAGGAATAGTTTTTTGGAAGAGATACAAAGCTCCTGTGCAATGAAACGTCGAGGAAAAGAGTTTTGAAGAGATACGAAGATCAATGTCATCTGGAAGACCCGTTCCATGACCGGATATGAGATGTTTCTTTATGGTGCAGAAAAATTGAGGTAGAAGAATAGATGCTTTTGAGATTAGGGTGTTTATGAGAATAATAGAAAAGATAACCAGCACTTTCATTCTAAAAAAATGACTGTGGGAAAGATGATGTCCATCGTACGCTGTCTGCGGATTCTACAGTTCTGTAGTCACATTTTTAGTTGACATGAACATATTATAGAGGAAAAAAAAATCATCATCCAGGGAAAAGTAGATAAACAACGATCACCTGGAAGATGTTCAATGCGATGGCTGGACCAGACTGCAGGGAAAAAAAAAAAAAAATCCCCGGAAAGCAAAAGATTGAATCCGATGGAGACAAATCGTGCAGTCTTTCACTTAATGGTTCACCAAATTTCAGGCACAAAAGAGTATCTAACAATTTATACTTATGTTAGCTGCTTAGAAACTTGAAAGTCGTTGAACCGGCTCCAGCGAATTAGGCAGAGTTAACTATTTTATTCAGCGTAAATTTGTATCAATATACAAGTGTGATCGTGTTTTGTAAACAACTGTTTCGGATAACAATAGTTGGTGAAAAATTCAGGAGTGATACTACTCCGATTATATCGGTTAACAATCACTTTAGACGACGAAAATTTTTAATCGAACACGTCGGCACTAAATTACCGCAAAGAACGGAACTGCGAATAAGTTAATTATCCTCTACTCGATAGGCCGTTGAAAGTTAGTGGAGAAAAAAAAAAAAGACCCGGCGTCAGTGGCAGCGTTAAACGAATGGCAGCGTGCGAGCAGTGTCCGGCGGGTTGGCCGCCGTTTGTCAGCTCTGCGGCGCTCCGGAACAAAGAGCAGGCGACTAATGAACCGACGGGTAGGTTGGCCCAGCCAGCGAGGGCAGCCCTCTGGCGACTGGCCTCTAGTTGGCATAGCAGACACTAACGCATTTACGAAATACGTTATTGACGGGGATAGTAGTATAAGAAGAATTAATTCGAATTAGAACACAACAGTTGTTTTAATTAAGAAATCTATCTGCACTAATATTATAAATGCGAAAGTAACTCTTTCTCTTCGTGTGTTTGTTACGTTTTCAAGAGTAAATCGGTCTGGATGAAATTTGACAAGCAAACATTTTTCGGAGTAAATAACATATTTTATGAGGAAATTTTGAAAAATAATCGAACGATGACAGACGGCTAGGGTGTGTGAGTTTCTGTAATGTTATATCGGTCTCTAAATCTTTGTTTCCCTCGCAGTCAGTTTGAGTATGAGCTGTTTATAAATTTCATGTATAGCTACAAAGTATCATGTAAGTATAGATGTCTATTTTATTCAATTCTAGCAATAAAATTCTAAGTGCAAGTGTACCAAGTCGTGGTAACAGCTAGTACTGTTATAAATCGGTATGCAGGCTGTGTCTGTCTAGGCATCACGTAAAAACTACCTAAACAATTTGGGTTGGATTTTCTAAATTTGAAAGCTTATGGTCTATCTTAGAAATATGCGTTGTAGCTTATGACTAAGTGAAAGGGGAACGGAGCAATAACACTGAATCTCAGAGAAACGCTCCTTTACGATATATCTAACAATGATCACGTTACAGATAGATAAACACCTCCCCTTAATTGGATTCTATAAATTTGTTTTTATCACTAAGTAATTCTCGTTATTTTTTATTTTTGTTAAATCTAGTAAAGTAGAATACACTGAAAACTTTACTCAGACCACTATATCAAAGATTAATACGACAACAAGCATTATAAAATTGTAGAGTTTTACTAAAGGTAAAGGTTTCAAAGATTAGGAACGTTTATGTTTTCTTACTAGAGAAGAAAAGGGTAATGGAATTACAGCGCATACCAAGGTCAGCGCCTTTGAAGCAGCGGAAAGATATTAGTCTTTCGCCATGCTAAAATTTATGAAAATCACGAAGCCTTGAGGGAATTTTGTTTATATCTTTATCTAATATGTTATCAGATGATTGGAATAGCAGAATCGTCACGTATGGCTGTTCCCAAGAACTCCTATAAAACACTGCGTTCACAGTATAAAAATGAGAGCCATACATAGCCACACAAGTATTGCATCGTAGACGGAGATTGTTAAAGTGTCGTCTGGATTTACTAAGCCTGGTAGTTGGTGTAGGACAACAAATAACATCTGAAACGTTATCAAATCAGACGAGTGTACGAGGAAATAATGAACCAAAGGCAACGGCACACATTAAAAATATCGCTAACGATTAGAAACGAAGGTAATTTGTAATTTGCCGCAGAAACGTCCACCTAACTGTCGACTCGAGTAATTCTCATTGCAAAGGTAGTGTTGTGAGTGTAAGTTTCCAGGATTCATTTCCAAGTCAAGTGTGACTACGATTTTTGATTTAGTTTTCTCTGAACAATTAACTGCTGCATGAGGGAAGCTATAGGCGTAGAAATCGTACATTTATTCAAGAATCATGTGATAGTGAAGTCCATCAACAAAGTGTCAGATCAACCGTTCCACGATTGAGTATACACCACTTCCTTCTTGGACCAAGCTTTCGCTAGATATATCACATATGGCAGGCACATATACTATAGTAGCCAAACATTACGCTTCAGCAGTAAGAACAATTTGTAAAATGCCATTGGAAATAACTTGGTTACATGTAAACAGCTTTAGTAGTAATAATAATATTAATGTTGTCGAAAAGATGAAATATTTAAGTTTTCGTCAGATTGAGTGTACAGAGAAGAGCAGTAAAAATATAGACAGGGAGGTGTGGGGGGGGGGGGGGGAACAGAGCTGTACTGTAAATAATGGTAAGGTGTTTTATATTTTTGCTAAGACCGAGCCAGCTGAGATCGAGAAGGGGGTTACAGAATTTACTAATTGGTGCAGAGAATGACGCGCGGACCTTCGGTGAAAGGAGACTAAGCTGGTTTGCCTCGGACGTGGTAGAAAGAACGAGGATTTGAACTTTGGCTCAAATAGAGTGAAGACCTGGATCGCTTAAACTGGCTGTACATAGTTTACTCTCTGTTGAAACTGGTACTATCATGAGTGGAGCGTGGCTCCACACAAAGGATGACACGACCCAGGGGTACAATACTTGTCTTCTACTAGAATTTGTTCTCATGAAGCGACTTCCTGAAGTTACCGCGTTACTGTGGTAATATACTCAGCGTCGAAAACAAATGACTTGCGCACCAAACATTTCAACCCGTGTACTGCACCCGAGATGTAGATTTTCTTAATCCCATGATATTAGTGTTGCTCAATCAAAGAGACTTTATTCATTTTCAGGCTAACTTTGTTATAATAAATGCTTGAAATCATTAAATTCATGTTGAAACAAATAAAAAATGGGTTAAGTCTGAGCTGCGCTGAGATTATTTGTGTAATTAATTTCATAATCCTAGTAGTCACTTTCACAATCCTGTTGCTAAGGTGCATCCTACTGATTAATATTACAGTATTAACTCACATAAATGTGAACATTACATACTGTAACATGCCATGACTTGATAATAATTATCTGTTGGAAGTTTTATTGTTTTACAATCAAATTTTTAAACTGTTTCTAATTAAATAATGTTGAAAAGCCACTTATTCGTTTATTAAAAAATTACTTTATTCTTAACATCATAATGTTAAAAGTATCAACTAATACAAAAGAGAAAACACGACTGCCGTGTTCCACGTTAGCTTCAGAAGCGTGAGTAATACGCTGCTCAAGTCCGTGTCATTAGTGAAAAAGGTATAATCGAGCGTAATTAAAAATAATGTGGACATAAAAGTGGCAAAATAATTCAGGAAATGTGATTTTTTAAAGATGCTGCCGGGAACTATTATTGTAAAGCATACTGATACTGATAGTTTCCACCATTAATAAACCTTACTGCATGCTAGTTAGTTGTTAAGAAAATAACTAACGTGTTAAGAATTCTTGTTTACCATCATTCTGGTTACTATTATGATAGTTATTTGTCTGGCAGATACTTATTTACATGACGCTTGAAAAACGGTTTTCTATTTTTGTCTACCGATAGTCAACTTTCAGTTTTTTAGAGAAAAAAATGATATTATTAATAAATAGAATAACAATAAATTAACTAAAATTCTAAGTTTATTTTGTTTTTAGTTAGTACTCCTTTTTCAATATTTTAGTTTTTATTCTAATCTTTTTGTAACCGTATATAACATAGCTAATCGTAAATTAAATGTTCAAATGATATCGGCTCTAGTTCTCTTTGAACAAATATATAAGTAATTTATCTTATTATTAGATAAAAATTTGTGCTGTCATCACAATATTTTAATTCCATGCTAGCCTTATAAATACAAGAATCCAAAGAAGTCGGTGAGAGAAGCATATTATGTTAAAAAAAAAAGAGAAATCATTAATAAGTTATCGTGTTTAAAATATATTGATTCTAAGGCGGCATGGACAAATGATCTGGCCTAAACTTTCATCTCTCAGATTATTATCAAACGTTATTAATTTGGTACTTGAAATTATTTATTGAAAATGTTTAATTAGTTTATCAGATAATATCGAAATAATGTGAAATACAGGAAAACTTACACTGTTGACTTGTTTGTTTTTGCAAATCTACGCATTAAGTTTCATACTAATGTTTAAATCGTGTCACTACATAAAGAAATGCAAATAAAGAAAATAATTAAAATTATGTCAAATATAAAGTAATAGTAATTGCAATAAGGCTGAAATGTAGAAAATATGATTCGTATCAAGGTATTTGGAGTAGCTAACTGTAAATTGACATGGGTGTTATACCATCTTTCGAACACCAACGCTTAATCAAAGATTTATTCTTCTCTGTATCTTGATTTTCGGTTCATATACTTATATTGGGAAATGAATCGAAAACTAAAGCGATATATTAATACCAATCTACAATATATTTTTCTGGTAACAGTTTCGGCGTTTTGCCAAATATATGGTTTCCACATATTTCGGCTACCGAGCAAGAGGCAGGATCTTCCGTTTTGGCTGTCTGTCGACCTTTCATGAAGTGGGTCACCGCACTCAAAAAAGAACGGAAAGACTGCCTCCCTATATTACCGAATATTGACAAAATGCTGTGGGTGTGTAGATGACGTTTTGTGGTCTGGAGAACTCTGGAATATAAATGGATGGCACGAAAGGAGTTTTTCTTTCCGCTGTGGAAGTTTCTCACTTTTAAAGCACACCTCTTAATATCTCTGCTCGCATGTATTCACGGCTCGGCCCTCTTTCCATTTCGCTGTGACAGCCTTCGGGACAGTCGGTTCCTACCCAATGTGGAAACCGCCTTCAATGCTACCTGCTCGTTACATTGATCGATTATTCGCTATCTCGTAATTGTATCCAACTCAGTAAAATGAAGCTTTGGAAAACTAATATATATGAAGACGTGAGCAGTTCCAAGTTTACCTGATTTTAGGAAAAAAAAATGAAAACATGTATACGTTAAACACGTCGCATGAAAACAGATTTTGATTTAACTTAATGCGCTTTTAAGGATATCTTCCTATAAGTGATTAATATGACTGTGTACATTTTTCACAATGTCAAATACCGCTGTGGAGGATAGCCATAAATATGTACTATTTATTACAGTTACACCATGTAATGTTAAAATTTCTTGTCTACCAGCAAATGCCTTCTTGTGGTATTGAGTGGGCGTTGACTCACAAGATTGAAGCATTGTTATTGTTGTAAACGAAGCTATACTTAAAAAAGAAAATATTCTATTGGCAATGCCAATAAGAGTTTTGTATGGAATAGTTTAAAGGCAACTGTTACGACGTTAAATTTTTTTTATTGTTAATAACTGTAAGTGTGAACTCAATGCATATCGAACATCTATAGCGTATGCTTTACTAAACTACTTGGTGACAATAAACGTAGGAACTTATTAAAGCATTTTCTAGCCCCACAGTTTTCCACACATCGGAACATCGAGTAGGCTAAAGTTAGGTTGGCGTCGTTCAAACCCGCATTCGGCAAAATACATCTCCTCACGTTTCATGGGAAAAACACATAATGGATATTTATTTCACTATACTACTGTCACACGTGTTACTAAGTCCACACATGAAATCGAAACTCATAT
>JARYHS010013630.1:235272041-235408896 GCA_031002005.1 Vandiemenella viatica
CTCTCAACTGGCGGGCCGGCGAGTGGCCGTGGCGCGCCAGCCAGTAACTGTCTGCTGGCAGCTGCTGGTTGCTGCAGACCCAGAGGACCTCTGCGGACCTCGTTAAAATGTCACGGCCACGTGCGTCGCTTCAAAGCCTCTCGTTCCTCAGTCCCGCTTCACGCTGACTTATTCCTCTTCTTGGTTCTACAGATAATTGGCAGCGAGACCCAACAGTCTGCCTGTGAATTGTTTGCCCAGCGTAGATACTTACTTAACAAGGCTCCTACCACATAAGGATATTTCACTGTTGCTGATATTTTTCGATAATCACATCCAGTTTTGCTCACTATATTGAGTTATTTGATATTTTTGTTATAAAACTCCTAACTGCCTTTTCAGCATTTAAAATGACCTAATCTTGTATTTAATATTTATCCAGGTCTTTGCCAGAATTAAAATAACCAGAATCCCCTACAGTGTTCGCTGCTTTGAATTAGTAATAAACGTAATGTTTACTTTCTTCCTAATCGCAAAATTCATTTAACTAATAATTCGGTACTGAAAAATCAGCTTCAAAATCAGAGTGTTTCATAAAATAAAAGAAAGGAAGGAGTATGAAATCCTGTAAAATTAATTTTTGGTGATTCTGTCGTAATTACAGACGGTCACGAATATTGCTGGCCGAGACATTACAAAACTATTTAAGTGAGACGAAATGAAGTATGGTAATTGAGATATAGGTGGTCTATGAAGATGTCATAGGCGAAAAGAGCTATGAAGGAAGGAGTAAATAAGCAAAAAATAATTAATTAGACAGTTTGAAGGAAGACAGAAAGCGATCAATCAATATGTCAGCAATATAATCAGTGCCAACGAAGTAGATTTTAAGAACAGTATTCATTCCGTAAATTAAAAAGTGCGTATTGATAGGTGAATAGCTGAAAGAGACAAAATTAAACACGAAATAAAGGAAATGGTGAAGAAATGTTTCGAAGTGATAGAATATTAAATACAGAAAAATTAGCTTCAAATTCGGAGTGTCTCATAAAATAAAGGAATTAGTATGAAAGCCTGTAGAAATGACTCTTGTAGTAATTACAAGTCTCTTGCTCCAGTAACAAGGACGAGATTTTATTTTCTAACGTGTGCTGACTATCTCTGGGGTTCGAGCGCCGAATAGTTAGATTAATTATAGGATTTAAATGGTATCATAAAATTTCAGATGGCACGTTCTTTACAATTTCTTACATTTTCGTTTTATAATCGACATCAATCGCGTACAACATAAATTTTGTAGACTAATATACACAAAAGCGTATCGCCTGAGCTGTGTCTGAGTGGTCTTTGGTTTGAATAGTGGGACCATCTGGGATTTTCAAAGATCTTTGAGCAATCCTTCATCCCCTTCACCGTTTTGCTTGCTTCATGTGAAATCTTGGGTCGTTAAAAGTCCATCACAAACTGTAGTTTCATTCTAGACGGAGAATATTAGACAGTTATATTAGGCGGCTACGGCATAGATGAATATAGTATAAACTAGGGTAGTAAGACCACATCAGACTATTATTATACTGGATCTCTGAGTCTGCTCCCCTCAAGCTCCAGATGTACAGTTAAATGACTTGGAAAATTATGTTAGAAGAGGTAGGAATTTTAGTTTTGAAGCCACTGTTCTGGGGCTCATTTCACAACCACTAACGTTTAGAGGATATGTGCAATACGGAACCGAATTTTTAAGTCAAAACTATCAGCCAGCGTACGACAATATCTACCTTCCAGGTCACACCGGATTACATTATATGTCATGGAAAAAGCATTATATTTTTATCTGAACCAGATTTCTAGCGCAGCAGTGACCATATTGTTAGAGTTTAAAACATGCTTGAAACATTCTAGTTGAAAGTCTGTAACCTTCCCCCATATTATTCGTCATTTTTTTATCTTTCTACTTTACTTTCTTTTCTTTTATGACCCGATTATTCTTTTGTGTGCCACATTACTATTAATTGGACTTCTTAAAAAAAAAAAAAAAAAGACTGCTCCCTAGAACTATTCACACACAAGAAATCTTAATACGTGATTATGACTGCGGAGAACTATAATAAAATCATTCATTAAAACACGTGCCACGTTCATTATTACTTTAAACTCGGCACTGCAATTGGCTAATACAATCTTCACAGTCTTATTATTGTTTGCTTCCAAATAGGTTTAACTGTCTTCTCCTTTTATCAGCTTTGAGAATTATCTTTACAATAAGATTAATTTTAAGACTGCACATATATTAGGAGAGAATAGGTTAAACACAAGGGGAGGGGGGAGAGAGAGAGAGAGAGTATAACTTATCTTACTTGAAGCATGGTGAGGTTATCTTCATGGCGCAGCTTCGCCAAGAACTAACTGGTCAATCCTGAACAAATTGAGACATTAAACTGAGGGTGAGCTTTATAAAACAACCCGTGTAACGGGATTCCTAAGCGGGCACCAATCATCGGTTTTCTCTTTCGTCCAGCTCAAGACGGAGCAGCCACCCTCCACAAGTAAATCTGAAGGGTTTAGCATAACATTTGACTTATGGGCACTAGTACACAAAAACCAGAGAAATAAGCCTCTTGCTCACGTAACAAGGACCAGATTTTATTTTCTAATGTGTGCTGACTATCGCTGGGGTCCGAGTGCCGAATAGTTTGGCGATTGACGTCACGGCATCACCCAGCGAAAACCCTTAATGGCTGCCAGTTGAGCTCAGCTTCTAAAAATGTCTTTCCTATTCTATTACGTTACTTCTCTTTCCAAGTATACTAATTACTGATCTTAATTTATCCTTATTACTAATTTTACAGTTCTCTAATAGTTTCCATTTTCGTCTTTTTAAAGTTAATATTTATTATTAATTTTTCGCCGAACCGTCCACCACTTCCTCTTCATTAATCCCATAATATTACAACACATAGAGCGACATTTCCCGTATATCATTATAATGAAATACAGTGAAGCTACTTGTGAATTTAGAAAGAAAGCAAATTAAGTATATCTTATAAATTTTGTGGGTAATGTCCTAAACTAACTATACTGATAAAGAAGAATACTCTCATAATTTATCTACAGTGTGATCAATCGGCTATGTCATGAGAAGAGTAATTACCCCGGTCGGGATGCAACAGTTGGTAAGTGAAGTGGGTTGTAATAAATAAAATGTGTGAATGCCAGTAGAGTCCATCGACTAGAATGCAGCTACCGTTTTTGACTCGGCGACCGTTGTTAATGGAAAAACACCGAAGGGTTGCCTTATACGCGCCGTGCTGGGGAAGCTACAGAAACATTTGCTACCCATTAGCATGAATGACGGGCCATGTAGATATGTGATTATTGTAACTCGTAATTAAACGAAATTGTGTTGTAATTACAATAATAATAATTTATCCTGGGAAATTTTCAACCATTCAGTATTTTTCTAATTTTTATGCATTCCCTTCACTACTTTTTATTTAATTCATACAATAATCTATAAGTAATACGCCGTTAGTAATTATTTTGATAATGAACATATTCTAGATGCATAGTCTTATAAAATGTCTCTCTGGAATGTCTAATAACCTAAATGGTCACATCTCACTTCTAATAGCTTTTCTTGACCATCACTGTCGAGTGATTTCCAGTTGTTCGCATCCCACACACAGCTGTTGCTCATTCAACCCTACGCGTAGAGTCAAAAACCAATAACATGGTGCTAGTGTTCAGCAATAACTCAAATTAGTTTATTTCTACTAGTTCATGTACCCCGTAAAAAAAAATAAAAAATAAAAATATAAAATAAAAAAAAAAAAAAAAAAAAAATTGTTTTCACTAGCTACAAGTTCTAGGTGGACTGGCAAATGGTTCCATATAGTCACAGTTCAGTTTTGAGCTTATTGTTTTGATGTTGATTAGCATTCCACTCAAACGATAGCCTGAGAAGCTCCTAAATTAATAAAACATTTTAAGTATAAGGCATTTGCATGGATATATTAAATCAATTATTTATGTACAATGTGTTATTTGAAGACTTTCGCCCTTTCAGTGGAGTCTTATGCACACATTGTTTGATGTTACAATATACCGTAATTGTTAAACTTTTTCCGAATGGTTGTTGAAAAATAACGCCAATGCATCTATTTTTTATTTTGTTTACTCTCGTTCGCGATTTATCTCTCATCGATGCATCATCAGCCACGACTCTGCGTTCAGGTTCACACGTAATTTTAGTAACATCTTAAATTATATTTAATTTATTTCTAAACATGTAACATTTTCTGGTTGTTTACTACTTACAATTTAGATTGATTATTTAATGTCTTTAGCTGCATATCTCCTCTTTTTAAACTAAAACAGTATCAATCTAGCAAAAAGACAACTTTTAGTTCAGTGCTGCCAATTCTACGGATTTATCCATAGATCTACGGATTTTTATAAAAAGTTAGGATTGTCGGATTTTGTTAAAATATCTACAGATTTTTTATACTTTTTATTATTTGTTGGTTTCTCCTTATATTGGTGTTTTTTAATCTTTGAACGTATAGTGTTAATGCATTATAGAATTGTTAATAACTGAGAATCGTTTCCTTTCAACCGCTCGTGTGAACCAACGATTGAAATAAAGCTCATAATTTGTTTGATTATAGATTTTATAGATCTTAAAAGATCGCAATACAAAACTATCGGTGCACTCTTTATGCATGGCTTACAAAACAGTGCCTCCCGAGAAGGCCTAACCAATATCCGAGAATCAAAAGAGTCGCAGTTTTTAACATTTCCTGTTTCAGAAGATGTGCTAAATTTAATGCCAACAACTAACGAAAATGTGTGGTCTAACCCCCCCCCCCCCTCCCATAAAAAGTAGGCACAGCATCAGTGATGAAAGTGACGCTGTATAAAACATGTTCAGAGATATTTCTTACTTTCAATATAGAATATTATTTTGTATTTCGAAATTTAAAAACCTGAAAATAAAACGTATTCTTAATTTTGATTCTCTCTTAATAAATATTGTTTCAGTCTTTCATTTAGCAAGTCTCCGGATTTTGTACCCAAACGACGGAAATTTTAGAGGCCATCTACGGATATTCAGAGCCAAGTGGATGGCAGCACTGTTGACCTAGGACTTAGAAAGAAATTAAAATAACAGTATGTATGTAGCGAAGCATGGACTTGAGGAATACCAAAAAGAAGAAAAATCTAAGCATTTGAAATGTGGTGTTATAGAAGGATACTGAAAATTAAGTGGAGAGATAAAGTACGAAATGAACATGTTTTGGAGATGATGGCTCTGGAAAGAATTCTGTTGACGAATTTTAAAGAAAGAAGAGACAGAATGGTTGGTAATATATTGAGATTTACGGAACTGGTTAATTTATTAAGGGAGGAAATGCTTGAAGGTGAAAACTGTAGAGGAAGACAGAGATTATAGTATGAAGCAGACAATTAAGGATGTTGGTTGCAAGGGTTATATTGAAATGAAGAGGTTGACGCAACATAGGAAGGAAAAATGTCTCCTGTTTAGGATTAGGTTTAATACAATTTAATAAGTTTTAAATCTATGTGTAAACTTTAACGAAGACGCATTGATGAGAGCGCGTTCGACAATAAACAAAATAAAAACAGATGCTTTGGCGTTATTTATCAACAATCAACTAACTTAGCAACTGCAGAAAAAATGGCCTGCAACAAAATTGCAAATTTCCAAATGATTATTTTGCTGAAAAGTTAATATAATCATTGTTTGTTCCTTCTATTTACGCACTAAAAAAGGCAGTACGTTAGTAAAGCAATATCGCTTGATAATGCAGAGGTCCTACCACAGGGAATCAATTTTGTTCCTGTAAGCCATTGCTGCAATTGGCCCGCTAATGTTTAACTTCTGAAATAACACTATTCCGCCTTACTGTTATTTTAATTCTGAATAACAATAATAACAGATGAGGTTAAGACTTCATAAATACCAAACTTGTAAGGTTTTAAATAAACTCAAAAACTGTTATTTAAGCATTTTTATCAGTGCTTATAATTGTATATCTAATGTAGAAACAAAATATTGACTTTACTGTGTGTGTATGCTAGCAGAATTTCTCTTATAACTTAAGCCCACCAGGTAGTAACGTTCTCTGACAAACCTGACTCGAACCCTAGATCACTCAATTACATATTGGTTCTCCGTGGTTTCCTTAATCACTCAGTGCAACTATCTGACTGCTTAATTACGTAATATTCCCATATTATAACAGTCTTTTACTTGTAATGGCTTCGTCGACCCAAAGTGTGAAGTCCAGATGAGATGCTCCAGATAGTGAAAATCGATACTATTTTTGTGACAGATCGACAGAAAGTACCATTATACTTTGCTTTTCAGGTACAACTTAACTGTATACATTGCAAATTAAAGTATTTTGAATCTGGTTTCAAGGAAAAACCACTTTTTATTATTCCAGGGTTTTAGAGTAAAACATTTATTGTAAGGCTATAAAATCAGCAATTCATTAATTTATTCGACATATTATGGTCCTCTCCTTATCTTCTGATCGGTGAAAAGTAATTCCCTGGTTTAATCTTCGTTTCCAACTAGGCAGTAATTTTAACCAAGCCATAAATAAAAATAAGTTCCAAATTTAATTTTCATAGTAAGTAACGATTTTCATCTAACGTTTTGTTGATTCTTTTTTAAGCCCTTTAAGTCAATCTTTAAGGCCTATCATCATATTAATTATATGGTTGAATTTATTTTTAATCCATTGATCACGTTTATTAATATTAAACCATAGATTATAAGAATTATATGTTAATTTATCGATTAACAATGATTTTAATCTCATTCATCCTCCAACCAGATGGATTTCTAGGCGTCTCTAAAGTATCCTATGTAAATTTAATTCCTTCTTTTCTCTTATGACGTTGCTCCTGGTTGACGTCGACTTAGAGATCATTGTAGGTGGTTAAGTACTTTAAGCAAGGAACGGAAAAGAATTCAGCAATGGCCTTTCGAAAGAATCATTCAGGCATTTGTTTGGAGTGATTTCAGTAAACATTGGAAAAGCGTTTTTTTTTGTTGGCTTTACGCTTCGTCGACATCATTAGAGGCGATAAAGGAATTAGGTTATGGCCTTTCAAAGGATGCATACCGGCATTCGCGAAGGGTGATTTGAGGAAACCACGGAAAACCAACATCTGGATGCCCGGACGGGGATTCCAGACTACCCACCACGCTCAGTTGCATCCTTCCGCAGCATATTTAACATTCCTACAGAATTCGTGTCTAAGGTCAACAAACATAAGTCAAGTGAAATTAAATATGCTTTCATCAATAACTTTTGGAATACTGCAACCTACAATCCATTTATTGTGTTTTCAGTTTAGAAATGGAAGTCGTAGAAAATAATGTGCCCTGTTGCCTCATTGGCAATTAGAAGTAGTTCATAAATCATAGGATTGAACTACATTGAGCTTAAAATAAAATTTAAGAAAAATACCAATGGTTTATGAACAACTTCAGAATAAGCAGAATAGAATTGAAGTTATCCTAGAAAAAAGAGCCAATTAGAGAGAGAAGATTGGTGTTTTATAAATTATGTATAAATAAGTTCAAATTTCCTTGAGGGACTGAATAGATGACGTATTATTCTCTGGACTAATTTGAATTAACGTGAACATTATTTTAAGATGAAAGCGGGATCCGTCTCTTGAAGATGTCAGTAATACCAGCGACGAAATCCAGGCTCTGATAGGGCAGTAATGCAGTGTTTATTGAGAGAGAATGGGGCTGGAACCTCTGAGTACGTCGTCTATATGCAAGAGAACTGCGAACTTCTATCAGTGTGTTAGGAGCCATCTTGCCGGCGTGTCTAAAATTCATAAAAGGATAGCAATGGCTGCGGCCTCCTGCAGCCCTTACAATACTGTTGCTCCGGTATGCGCTTTACACAGAGCGCGAGAAGAGAATTGCGAGAAATGTGAAGGCGTGGAAGAGGGGCATCCATTCAGAGTAGTGACTAATGTCGGGCGAGAAAACTTAATTCCCTGGACCATTTCTAAAGTCCCTGGAATCTTCAACATTTACGCCTAATTGTGACCGTTAGCACACTGGCAGTGAAAAGCATACTTCCTCAAAACGCGTTAACGATTCACAGAGGGGTTTCAAAACAGGGAGACGTTCGAAATGATCCACTCCATCTTATTGTTTTACGTTTAGCTGTGAGCAAATACGTTTTTTTTGTAAAGTAACTTGATTTATGCCCGCAAAATTTTTTGAATGTTTAATCTATTGAAATCTGAATAAAGCGTTGGATTACAATTATGGCCTTTGCAGATAACAACACTTATACCAAAGCGTTATGTGAAAATGATCCTTATAATACGAATCTACAATGAGCTTGCTCTGGTAATAATGATTACATTTGTTGGAATTCAATCCCAGTCAAACCTTGGGTATTATTTTATTTTCAAATGTATCAGTAAGAAAAACGAAATCTTTAACCCAAGTTATCCCACGTGATGACTAGATTAATTCCGCTCTTGTCAGAAATGGCTTTTCTCGGTATTGTTTCTAACTGTTCCCCGAATTCGTCACGCGGGGTTTGAAAATTTGAATGTTTATTCACACATATACCACTAAACAAAGTATTTGGTGGGTAGTAAAAGTAGATTTTTTCCATATTTTTACTCGTTGCTTCCAGTTTCCCCCTATTTTTATCCTTTTTTTTGTATCCCCTCTTTTCCTTCTGAATATGAGTGGTATATAATGAATTCTTATCTCATCATTAATTTCTGCATCTCCTTGAAACTTCCACTGATTAGTTAAGTTTATGTTTGTTGATGACCCACATCAATACTTCAGTGAAGTTCACTTGGCTTCTCAGCAAGTAATATATGAAATGTTTGTTCTTGGCGATCAGATTGATATATATATGTTTTGGCTTATCAGTCTCTAACTCTTTGTGTTCACAACGAATCGATCCAGGGTGCTTTTAATATATATGATTCTTCTTATCCGTCGCGTTACAAGCATCTTAAAAAAATGTGAGTCGCAATGTGTGGAGAATGGGACCTGGACCAGACGCGAATTTCACTTTGTGGCCTTTTTGAGTTAGCCTCCATATGTTCTGGCTGTTTTTTGCATGTCCCAAACGCGAATAACGTGTTGTGGTCGTTTTCAAGAAACCATATATATGAACTCCTTAACAGAATCTTAAGGTCAAACATTTTTTTTTTTCGCTGCCTCAACAGTTGTTTACGCATTCCCATTGCCTTCTCCAACTTTACTGCTTCGTTTCAGGTTGGGTTGTTTTTGGGGTCGCGTTTTATTTTCACTTTTGGGGGTAAAATAGCTATGGACACCGTAGGCGTCCTTATATTAAATCCCCTTACTGGGTTCATATGGTCAGTTGGGGATCATCGCCGTAATAAGCTGCGTAATAAGCAACTGGACGATTTTCCCCAACTGATTTTCTCGTTTTGGCTCGTGGTTGCAGCATTGGTGCATGTGCTGGTCGGTGGATGGTTTTTGGTGCAGCTTGATGTCCTTTCCTGTGGGCCGCTGGGTACTTCGGCTGGTTGGGTGTGGCTTGGTTTGTGATGGCGTCTTCCGATGGCGGCTTGGATCTTTTTCATCACAAGACATCCCCCATAGCTGGTCAGAACCACAGTTAGCCCATGTCGGAGATGCTTCTCCCGGATGTGAGCGAACCAAGTTGCTGTGGTTCCCGCCGCAGTGAACGCAACACACTTGCTTGTGGCAGAACGAGGCTTTGTGCCCAAAGCCTTGAAAGCGGTAGAATAGTTGTATCGCTGTCATTGGTCTCCTACTCTTTGGCCGATTTTTGAAGTTCCGTCCGCTCCTGCTCGTGTCCTGGCTGTTGGCCGGAGAGGTGTGCTTGGCTTTAGTGGGCACGCTGCTGTCTGGTGCTGGGAGTGCGGTGGAGCTTCCGTCTTGAGGTGTTTCCGCACCCATGATGGTGTGGTCTTCTGGAGATGATTCTACATGTTGTGTGACTATTGATGTGTGCCGAGTGTTCCCTTGAGAGTCCATGCTGTACTTTATGTTCCTAGTTTCTAGGATTTTCTTGACGTTTTTGAGATCTGCTTGGCTCATACAGGTGACGAGCCGTTGAGTTGGCGATGAGTTTGCATGCTCCTTTATGGTCTCGTCCTAATGGGGCTCACTTGATGAGGGGACGTTCCTGATCGAGGTGGCTGCGCATATATATATATATATATATATATATATATATGACATTTAATATAGTTCTCAAATAACCTGCGAGAAAGATCTGCATACAATATACAATTTCGTATGGTCTCAATGACGTGGTTATGAAGTTTCTTATCTGTTGTACATTGTAGCTTTATCGTTAGCCACCTAATCTATCCGAATAATCGCACCTACAGTTTAATCGGTTGTGGAATTCGAACAATGCTGATCCTAGCATCTTCACATTGCCAAAGTAATGTTTTGCCAGAAAATTTTAAGGTTTATAAAATTCCAGCCGGGACCAGAACTGAGGATATTTCATACGTCTTCCTAATTCAAGGGATCTACCTGACCGCTCGCTAGACAATATTAAATGGATATTCAACTTAAAGAATATAAAGAATGTAAATTTATGATTTGTTCTTCTATATCATGGGCCAATTATGGTACTAATCAAAATAAAAAGTGTCATTTATTTTAATTGATAACATAATTTTTGGCCAGTCATGGGTGTTCTGTTCCACTTTTTCGTTTCCATGATTGGGCTAGTTGTTGAGTCGAGATCGCTATAGGCATGGAAATGTACGTGTGTATGCGTCTCTATCTCTGTGTGTTTTTGCGTAAATGTGGAGATACCTTCCTTTATCTCGTTTGTCTGGATGTATGATGTGCTGTTCCTGCACTTATGCTTGTGTGAGGTGACATATGGATTTGTGGATGAGACCTAGTATGAATGTGGGAGTTATGATATCTGTCTGATGACCAAGTGTCTACTGCTACTCGTGGTACATGGGGGGCACATGTTACTGAATGGCAGAAAAAGCTTAGGTGTGGGATAGACGTGTTGGTGCTGATGTGAACAGTTTTGTACCTAGCACACATGATACTGGATGGTAGTGAGGTCTGCAGTGTGAAATAAATGAGATGATGTTGATGTGAAGAGTATGGTGCCTGGAACATATGTTACTGATGATTTTTTGGTCAGTTATGAGCCATGGGGGTTCTACCCCACTTTTTCGTCATCATGATTGGGCTGGTTGTTGTATCTAGCTCGCTGAAGGCATGGAAATGTGAGTGTTTGCGCGTCTCTTTCTGTGTCTGTATGCGTAAATATGGTGATACCTTCTATAAACACGTCTGTCTGGACGAATGATTTTGCTGTCCCTCCACTTATGCTTGTTTGTGCTAGTGTATTGAGATGTATGGATTTGTGGGTGAGATCTGATAGTCAAGTGTCTATTGCAACTCATGGTACCTGCGTCACTTTTTTACTGAATGGTAGAAAGGGTTGCGGTGTGGGAGAGACGTGTTGATGGTAAATATAATCAACTGGGGCGTGATGAATACTATTTATGGTATAAACACTTAGGTTTATAGTGAAAACATGCCATCTTTTGCACACCTTCTATCTCGCCAGGCTGAGGATATGTAAGGAGACTTCTGTTTTTTCCGCCAGTCATGAGGCAAGAGAGTACTACACCACTTTTTTGTTTCCATGATTGGTACCGGTATTTGTGCTGAACTCTCTGTAGTCTTGGACATGTGTATCTGCGTCTCTCTTTGTGCATGTAAGCGTAAGTATGGCGATACCTGACTTTAACTCGTCTGTCTGATGATTTTTGTAACGATTGTTCTGTCCAGTTAATCAGTTGTAACGACAATTCTGCCCCCACTTCATCGTTTCCGTGATGCTTGCTGTTAGTTCTGTCGACCTCGCTATATGCATGTACAAGTGTGTGCGTGTGTCATTCCTCTGTGGATTTGAGTCTAAAATATATGGTTATAGAATTATGCTCACCATCAACGTATGCTTCTAACCATTGTTTCAGGGCTTAGGCAATCTCCCATTTCGATGTGCTCTTTACAGTTTACTGCCGTTTGTGTTGGCATGTGAATTTTGATTCTCACTACATAAAAATCATTTAACAGAGAGGGGTGATGTACCAGAGAAGCGAAGGACTTGGGTACAAACCCACAGTCAGACCATTGCTTGTATGGTGTAGTATGGATGTCATTGGAAGATAGGAAGAGTGTTGAGGGGCTGTAGGTGGCGTATAATGCTGTTAGAATGGGTATTGGTGGAATAATTGTGAGTGGTGTATGGAGCCTAAGTTGACCATGACCACAATCTCGCACTAGACTTTAGGTGATGAGGCCTGAGTGGATAAAATATCTAAACACCCACTTTGACCTAACAATTTACGATAGTTCAAGTGTGAGCACTATCTTAGGCATAATAGAACTAGTGTCTGCACCTATGGTAACGTTTTGGATACTTGTCGATGTGTGGGGATCTTCTATGAAAATGTGTGTTATGATGTCTGTTTGATGACCAAGAAACTATCAGTTAGCTAAGAGCATTATGATAACTCTATCGTGGTTACTTGAACAAAGCATGCAATTACAAACAAATGTCACACTTGGCCCTGAATCCGAAGGTTGGCGTTAGATGGGAACATTTTAAACCGAATGGAGAACTCTCCTGGGTCCTGATTTATTGAAAAATAATTTCCCGGAAAAAGGGAGAATTTTCCTGGAAAACTGCAGTAGAACCACCTTAAGTGAACATTTTGGTACCTGGCTACTGATTAGGAGAAGACTTTGCGAATTTTGAATTTTTTGTTTACTTTAATGCACGAACAGAAGGTAACCCTGTCTGTAACTGATCAGGGGTTGGATTGGGAATCATTGGAAAACAGAAGGTGGTTTGAGGAAGTGCTGTGGGTACGTTGGCGATGAGGATAGGGGTGGATCTTGGTGAAAGAATTAGGAATAGAATATCAGTAGAAGCTGGCACTGGATTTCTTCTATAAGGGAGTGGGTAAATTTTCTATATCTCCACCTTGATCACAGGCGATGGTCTCAGGCATGTTCTGTGCTTAGCGTGACTCGATTTTTATCACATAGGACTGGCGTACTTCGATTCGACAGGGGTAAAATTAGTAAGATTAATAGACGGTATTTCGTTCCTGGAACATAAGTGCTGTGCTGTAAAATACAGTTAAAGGTGTCAATCACCACTGATGTGTCACAAGGGATTGATTGGAATTTTAGACAAAGTGCAGCTAAGGACACTCAATTTGTGATTGCTTACGAAAGCATAACAGAATTGATACATAGATTGGTCTGGATAGACAGACGACAAAGGTTTGACCTGGATGGCAACAATTACGAGTGCGATGAGATATTTTATACCAATGGCAGCAGAGATAAGTTAGAGAAATAAGGTATCGTACTGATGCTTCCATTCCTTGAGTTTTGCCATGGTCAAACTGGAAACTGATTTTTCTAGCCTTGGTGTGGGAAAGGCTTTGTCACAAATATTTTCAAGTGGCCTCTTGTCCAAAGTCAGGGTTGAGAAATATGCTTGAAAAAATTACAGCCTGATTGGTTTGACATCATGTAATCACTTCAGAAATGTCTGTAGGGAAAGAAACTGGTTTTCAAATCGGCAACTTTGCTTTAGATTCATCGAGGTTATACTTACATACATCACTAAACCCCTTCAATGCCTCTTTGAGTTCAAAAAGTGTCTGTGTTTCATTACACATAATTTAATACATCCTTTAAAATACACGGAATGTAGGTGACACTCGTGAGCTATATTATATTGTTCATAACGAATCCAACATGATGTGAAAATGTGAGTTTGTTTCCCGTCTCTTCGTCGGTGAATTAATTTTTAATGTCTGCCTGCTTCGATGAACGGAATTTATGGTTTTTCCTACCTTCGTCGGTGAATATCTGTCGGTTTCAATTAAGGATTTCACCCATTTTTTTGATGGGTTTTTGAGTCTACGAATTTTGAAAGGAATAACGTATGGTAGTTTTGAGAAATAGGCTTGAAAAAATTACATGCTGATTGGTTTGACATCATGTATTCACTTCAGAAATTTCTGTAGGGAAAGAAACTGGTTTTCAAATCGACAACTTTGCTTTAGTTTAGGAGCTATTAATTCATCGAGGTCATACATACATCAGTAAACCCATTCAATGCCTCTTTGAGTTTTAAAAGTGTCTGTGTTCTCGGTCTATTTCATTACCCCAAATTTAATACATCCTTTAAAATACACGGACTGTAGGTGACACTCGTGAGTTATATTGTTCATAGTGAATCCATCATGATGTGAAAAAGTGAGTTTGTTTCCAGTCTCTTCGTCGGTGAATTAATTTTTAATGTCTGCCTGCTTCGATGAACGGAATTTATGTTAACAGCGAGGTCTTTAGAGACTGGAAAGGATGGGGGCCAAGGAATGGGAAGGAATTCGGCCATGGTCTTTTAAAGGAAGCATCCCGGCATTTGCCTGGAGTGATTTGGGAAACCATGGAAAACCCAAATCTGGATGCTCGGACAGGGGATTCGAACCGGTGTCCTCCCGAATGCAAGGCCAGAACGCTAAATAATTTCACGAAAACAGGTACACATAGAATTCTTCCTCGGTTTTATATCTGGAGTTTATGACGGTTTTTTTTTTCCATATCGAACGTTAACGTATTTTAAAGGAAACATTTATGCTTTTCGACTTTTTTTTTTCAATTATAACAAGGCAAGCTGGCGCCATACTCTCTAGGTGTGGAAACTAAAATTTTGATTTTCGTTTTGAATTGACGAGTTGGAACGGCTTTTTCAATAATATCACAACACCCATACCCGCGGCCGGACTCGAATCGGTGACCTTCGGCAGTCTAGCCCCAACGCTACCGATGTCTGTTCACGTAATATCCGTTGATGTGGACTTTTTTATTTTTTAGTAAAAAAATCGCAATGGTTCAGGATTAAGTATTTTTCACGACACAGACACGAAGAAAATATTTTACTGTGTGTCGATAGTAGCCAAGATGTTTCGCAGCGCAAACAAGTGCTTGCTTAACAGGACGCTAGGAATACCCCGCGTGGCACACATTTCGCAATGGCTAATGGATAGCAAACAGAGATAACAGTCGAGTGGAAATTTCTGTAGGTGTGTTGAAATAGTGTACACATTTCGCAGAGCGCGCATTCCAGAACAGAAATATGGAGGAAATACTTTCACCGAGCGCAAGGTGCTGCCATCTAGCAGTCGGTCAAAGAACTAACGGTCCGCTATCTAGCAGCCGGTAGGTATGCGCAAGGCCGCCCGGTGCTGCCATCTGGGCGGCCGGTCAAGGAACTAACGATCCGCCATCTTGTGACGTCATACGACCTTGGCCACCATTGGTCCATTAGAATTTTCCGCCATGCAACTGTGACGTCACGCGGTCGAGTGGAGTCTCTTTACGGTTGTCCAAAGGGCTTATCAGGCTTACTCTCTTATTCTCCCCCTACTGACAGTATTTTTCTGATTGTTTTAAAGTTTACATGTGCATACTTTCTTCAAAATCGGATAGAAATTGTAGTTACATATAAAGAACGTTGACTGTATTGAAGGGGCTTGAAAGGGGTACGGGGATTGGGTATTTTAAAACAAATGTGAACAGCATTTTTCTTTTTCTCTTTTTTTTAAAAGTATACACATGCAAAGTTCTGTCAAAATCGGATTAAAATGTGGGTTTGTACAAAAAATAAGGGGTATGAAGGGGGAGTGGGGTTTGGTTTTTGGATTTTTTGGTCACAAATCTTCTCCATGAAATAAATACGTACACGTGCCAACTTTTGTAGTAATTGATCAAGCGGTGTAGACAGTAGCTTCAACACTGACAAAAACTAAGGGGTGGAATAGGAAAAGGGGTTTGGTTTTTTTCAAACAAATTTTGATAGCATATATTTTAAAGTATACGACTGCAAGGTTCCCTCCTAATCGGATAAAAACGTGGGTTTGTATAATCATTAAGGGGTTCAAAGGGGGAAAGAGAATGTTTTTAGGATTTCTTGGCCACACGACTACTCCATGAAAAAATAAATATATGTGCCAAATTTTATGGACATTGATTAAATGGCGTCAAGAAAAGGCTTATTTCCATCGAAACTGGATAAAAACTGTAGGTTTTTATAAACATTGGGGGGTATACTGGGGGAGAGAAGGTGGTTTTAAGATTTTTTTGGTCAGAAACCTTAGTGAAAAAATACTTGTATATGCCAACTTTCATAGGGATTCGTTAAATGGTAACTACTGTAACATTGTATAAAAAGAATTTACAAAAATTAAAGGTGTGGAAAGGTGGAGAGGGGTTCAGTTTTTGCAAAACAAAAGTTGACAGTATTTTTCGCTTTGCTTTAAAGTGTGCAAAGTTACATCGAAACAGGATAAAAAAATTTGGTTGTTTATAATAATTAAGCGGTTTAAAGGGGTAGAGGAGGTGGGTGTTAATGAAATTTAAATGGGAACACTCTAAAGGTATACCTCATCCACTAAAAAATTTAATTAATATCCGTTCAAAAATGGCGAAGAAATCGCTGAAAATACCGCAAGAAGAATAATCTTTTATCTTTTTTTTGAAGTCGGTTAATTATTATTAGCTATTTTAAACACCTTCTAAGTGAAGGGTTACGTAAGTTCATTATAGTGTGGATAACTTTTGCCTGAAAAAAGAAATTAAAGAATTGAATTCTATACCCACCTCCTATGTATGTGTAGAATCATAGAACTTCTAAATTTGAACCACGAACACAAGGGACAATGCACCAGATGACCGAAATGTTATTATACTAATTCAACCGGTTACAAAAATTCAACTTAATTTCTGTTCAGAAATTTCCTAAAGTTTTAATTTGCTTTCACCTTCAAATATTTGTACAATAGATGCGGAACTTGTAAGCTTATTGTAATGCATATTTATTGTTAGCTAAACCGAATGATATATACGATTTCTTGTGGAAAACACACAGATACCGTACAGTCAACTGAACTAACTGAGGACGCCTATTATTTTTCTGTTTTCAGTAGACAAATTAAAGTTTTGCTTCAAAGTTTCTGGATGGCGATTGCTTGAAGTGTGATAAGGACAGGAAGTATACACGTGCCTTGCAGTTCCTACGTTACATATTCTGTTCGTCAATTCCTCAAAAAGTTATGAGCAGTAGTGGCAGATAAAGATTACAGCCACTGTGCTTCCATTATAAAAAAGCCAGTACACTTGTCTGAAAGCTGAATAGTTACCAATATATTGCAAGCATATAACACAGAAACTGCTACTGTAAAATAAAATCGCCAGATAAAAATATTCCGTTGTTGTCACTTTCCTCGATCTGAATCGTTTCATAAAATTCCAGTATCTTGATCACAACTCGTCATTCCACTACATCAAAAAGCTATGACACACAATTCTATAAGAATAACACAGAATAACGCCCCTTCTTCCACATTGAAGCACGCAGTTGACTGGCTGTGGTTGATTGTAGAACATTTTAAATAGTGGGACTCTAGCTAGGACTGGGGACAAGGAAAGGGAAGGCTAAGGCCCTACACAAGGAAGTATTCCGGCATTCACCTGGAGTGATTTGCAGAAACCATGGAAAACCCAAATCTGGATGCCCAGACGGGGATTCGAACTCGCGTCCTCCAGAATGCGAGGTCGGAGCGTTAACCGACTGGTAATTCGTGGCAAGAGTGGAACAATACAGAAAATTACGGAATATTTTTATGAAGATATGGTGGATGAAAACAGATTTCGTTGAGTCACTTTACCGACAAAAATTAGACGATATTTTAATCAGTGGCTCGGTGTTTTGGGGACGTAGCCATTATCTTTGAAATGCAGACAGTGATGTCGAGGCGGATTCCGGGTGTTTTCATTCTATAGTAAGACCTCTCGTTTTATCAAATATTTTATGGTTCTTGTGTTTGGCATTCATCAAACTACCGACATGCATACACTTTTGGTTTGTTTCAGTTACATGGAAACATATTTCTACCGTTAAACAGTTCTCAAAATTTCCACGTAATTTTGATTGTCATTAAGGTTTCATAGTTTATCATTAAAATTATACTGTTATTTAAATAACTGATTAAGGGAGGCAGCGGGATTTCTTTGTATAATTACAAAACCACTGCATCCACATTTATCAAAGTCACAGAATTATTTACAAAGAACATTCAGCAACCATAGATCATCATTAATACAAAAAAGTAAATAAATATCTCTATTTCTGGAACATAAGATCATTCTTCTGAGTAGTTCAGTTTGTGGCAACGTTATTTTCGATGAAAGTTTGAAGCTTACCAATTGGGTGAACCGTCCTTTTATTATTTAATTTTGATTTTGATTAAACTTTACGTAGTCTATCAGTAAAATTATATAGTTATTTAAATAACTGATTAAGTAAAGGAGCGTTATTTTTTTGTATTATTTGAGAACCACTGCATCTATATTTATTCAAGACATTTATTTACAAAGAACATTCACCAACCATAGATAATCTCTAATAAAAAAAAAAATTATCTTTCCCTTTCTGGAGAATAAGTGACTTTGGAAGGATATCCATTATAAAATGTTCTTGGTATGCACGTAATTTTTGTTTCAAATGTTTCTACGATTTAAATCATCCATCATTGGCGTATTTCTCAATAATAATAATAAAAATAATAATAATTTGGAGTTTTTGTGTCAAAACCAAATTGTAATGTTACATGGAATGGAAAAAAATACAAACTAAAAAAAAAATATTCGCGGTCGTGGGATCGAAATGAGAGCCGCCACTCAGGAACACACCACCTCAACACTCACGGCTAATCCTACGTTATTAACAAATGGTCTTCCGTAGCGGTATAACTCATTTAGGCACAGTTTTTACACTTTTTAATCCCCGATTTCTCTTAAACGGAGGCCCATCAGGCAGAACTGCCTTAGGGCGAGAAACCAGAGGTAACGTACTACTTACCAGACTTGTTCGTTCTACGATAGCGATTTAAACACTGAAGGCCTCTCCTTGTCAGTATGTAAGAATAACAGTAATTATAATTTATTTGTTATTTTTGCAAAAATAATAATTGATGGCACATCTAGAACTGACTTTGAATTAGTATGTTCAATTTAACGTCTGCAGGTACGGCAGTTTTGGCAAAAGTTTCACCACAAAGTGCACAAATCGTCGCCTAGTGTAAGGGTTCGCTTCGCTCGTCCTAATTAAATTTTTACGTTTTATGTAATAAATACTACAGAGCGTTAAAATTCCGATATTCATTTAGAAACACCCGGTATATTAAGATAAATTGGATTATATATTTAATTTCAAACGACTTGATATAAATACTTATTAATTTAAATGAACGTGCTGATAAAACTCTCTTCTGAATGACAGCTTCTTAAGGCAAACACATTTTCTCCCATAAAGTGAGCTGAAGTTTTAACACTACTGTTGATGAGCCATTTGCAATCATAAACTTTCGAGACCTCTTAGAGTCTTGAGTACAAACATCATTTCTCCAAATGTATATCGTAGTCACAATACCTTATTTAGTGGTGGATTGGAGACCTTTCCGCTTACGGGAAGGAACTTGTTCCAGTGGAGGGAGCTGAAGTATTGGCATCTGTATGCGAAACGTGTAACATACGTTCTGTGCAATAGCTACATTTTTGTTTGTGAAATGTGTACTTTATGAGGCGAAAACTGTGAAACGTCTCAGCATTGGCGTAGGTGATTGCGGGGAACAGCATAAAAATCACAGTCAAAAATTCGAAAGGAGTCCCATTGTAGCTCCTATATCCTGCACGGCAGCCGTTGGCACTCTGGAAGGTTGAATCTTAATGTATCATCGTTAAAACATCTTACAAAATCGAGGCATGCTTATTTACTCTCCGTGATCACATTCACACAATGAGCTTATGAGAAGATCCATACAATTTCAAACTTATTTACAAAACATTTCTTTATTAGGTTCGAACTTACTCATTCAGTGGTATAGTAAACACTGAAGATCGTCACTGCAAAGACTTTATTACAGCTGAATACATTGCCAATAGAATTATCCATTATGACAATATATTCGTGCTGTGCTTTTTGTCGTGACTTTTTCATCTTTTGAAGTATGGAGACATTAGCTGTTCGTGTAAACGCCAGAAAATTCGAAGTATTAAAGATGTGAAAAAAAGTCGATGTATATTCTGCGTGTTAAATTTGTCACAAATACCGAATGTTCTGTTATAACACAATTAAATACTCATCATACCATGTAACCTAGTCGTAGAAACTACATTTAGAGCTCCTGATTTTAACTTTTGGCAGTTTACAGTTCGCTAACAGATATGAAAATAATATACAAATATGGAAGTTCATAACAACATGCCACGTAAATGCCGAATATAGTGTTAAACGTTTTGTAGATACAACAACAATGTATGAGGTTAGAAAGAATACTGCATACCCTAAAACATACGACAGTTTAACGTAGTTACAAAACATTCCTTTTAAGTCCATACCTAATTGTCGTGTGTGTCGTAACACTGTGTGATTTAAAACGAATTACCAGTACTATTAAATCTTCATTTACGTCCAGGAGGCATAAATTCTTAACACAAATTGCCAGAACGTTTGCTGAATTTAACGTTCTTTGCACAGCGCTCATAACGCACATAACGCACATATGCATCGATGCTGAACCGAAGGTTTATTAATAACTCTTTAACATTTATTTGTTCTCTTCTATTTTGGCCATCTAAGGACCACGAAAAATAATCCTGTGCATTTATTTCGAAGCTTCTTTACTGCCATTAGATATTCGTCCTTTCATTTTTCTCTTTCGTCCTTTCTTCGGTCCTAATGTTATTACATTCCATCTTCTCCTTTTCCTGAAAGCCTTCCAAATTTTGTATCAATCTTCTCAAAGTTGTTCTGTCTTGTATTATATCTTCTGTTAGTCCTATCACTATAACTATTCTTTGTTCCTTTGGTTGCCATACTTACGCTTGTTGAAATTTCATTTTTTTATCCTACTGTCCACTCTGGTTGTGTGAACATATAGATCTGACCCTCCTCTTTCTGATTTTGTCTGACATACTTAAATTTTTTCTTCTTTATACGGATCTTTTTTAGTCCGCCGGCTAATCTATCTTTTATCAGTGATCCCCAGTTTTACCATAAGATTTTCCTTTCATTTCTCTTTTTCTCGTCTATTTCTCTAGTTTTCATAGAGAACATGCATTCTGAGCCGTAGTAACTTTCTGATTTCTTTACTGTATTGTAGCGTTTGATAAATGTTGGTTTATTGATTAGTAAAACGCGTAACAATAAATTTTCACTTTCCATAAGATGTTAACATACCTCGTAACGTTTAGTTTGCAATTCACTATATATCATGATATATTAAACTATATTTATCTATGATAGTATAATTTCATAGATAAATGAAATTATACCCAATGAGTTGACAGCATATTTCTTTAGAAGTTCTTTGCCGTGGAACAAAATCACCAAACATTCCACCGACTGGAAAACATGCCAAAAAATCAAACTAATAATCTATATTTACAAAGCACCTGAGTAATTACGACCTGTTTTATTGGTGTGTGATGGCTCAGTTAGATTAACCCTACCCATAACCATGTAAGAATCCTTAACCTAGGCTAAACAATTTCCTAAATTTTTCTTAATTTTTATATTAATTAATTTTAATTGTATGTCATTGCTTTGAATTTCTATATAACGTTAAACATGTTACACCGTGATCAGATGAGAACAATTATAGACACGCAATTGTTATGGATTATAAAAATCAATTTTCGTGATTTTCTGGGTAGCTAGTTCCCATGAGCAATAACGAGCCCACCTACTTCGATGCATGTTATTTACGATAACCGTGGTGGGATAAGATTTCTTTGGCTGATGCTAAATTTAATCATTTTTATATAATGATACTTGATTGACTTTTTCACTCAATCAGTCCTCCTCATGAATAATTTAGGAAACCATGTAGAAAACCATTGCGCCTTTCGTGCAGATAGCTCACTCAGTATTCATCATGAAGCCGAAAATATGAGAAGCACATACATATGAGGAACGATGTGCTCATCATATGGTACTTCGTGACATAATTTTAATTATTCCTTGCTTGAGAAAAAGTGCCAAGTGAAGTAACCGCCAGAAAGAAGAGTTCCTATATGTACATGGCACTGTTCAATTCACGTAAACCAAGATAGCCGCACAGATACTCCTTAGAACGCGAGAATCGCGGAATAATTTGTACAATTCGACTGAACACATGTAACTAAACTAACTTGAATCCTTGAGAGGATTTCGTAATAATACATAACATTTTACATACTTGCAAAGTGAGGCACAAGCCCAATCCTGGACCATAGGTCTTTTTCTGGACCTCTCAATGGCATTTGAGGTTGTAGATCTCACTTTTATTTTATCGAAACTGGAAAAAAATGGGATGAGATGGAAATAAAAATACTGAATTAAATCGTATTTATAAATCCGTAAACAAAGAGTATTTGTAGACAATGAAACAAAACACTAGAAAAATTGTACAAGGAAAATTTTTATTCTGTTATTATTATTTGAAAAGATCCTAAATATGGTTTATTTGGTACTCATGAATGCTTACAGACAGCGGTATATTTACCGTTACTCTGTTCAAAATAAAGTTCAATGCAATACCACGTCTTACAGATGCAAAATAGCAAACAAACAATTATCGTTGATTGAAGCTAAAAAATTGCAATACATATACATGAAATTTACAAAGATTTACAAATTTCAGATGAAACTGAAGCAAAAAACTCTCTTATGCACATTAAGAGTGATTCTTGTATTACAATGATTAACATCAGATTTGACTGGGTTGTACAGGGCGCCAGGGAATTGATTTGTTCCCACAAATAATATTTATTGAAAATTTCCAAACATGGAAGTCAGTTTTTCAATTCAAACTGGAAAAAGAAAACATAAAGCACTCGGCTTTTAGACATAACTAGCTCAGAAATTTTATGTCCGGCGGCATAAGAACTCTTACTCATTAGACCGTTAAGGGCTGTCTCAATGATTCGTCTGAGTACACACTGTTTCTGGAGGTATAATTACCGTGTCTGTCTGGCTGCACGAAGCGTCGCAACAAGAGCGCTATCGTCCCTCAATTAGCGCACCTGTCCAGGTTCTGTAAGGCACTTGTCACGTCAACCAGCACATGTGACAACATCGATCGGGCTTGGCAAGCCTCCAGAACGAAATTATCCAGACTCCTCTGGCAAGCAGTTGCCAGAGCGATCGTTCTGGCTGATGTGAAGACTTCTCGCCTCTCAGAGCTCGTCTCTCCTTTCCTCCACGGCGTGTATAGTGGAACAAAAAAAAAAATAAAATTTGTAATATTTTCAATCACGTGAGGAAATAAACACATCGGATTGGCTTCGCAAAAATATCCCCTCTCGCCGGCTAATACATTGCCTCTCATTTGCTAAGATTCTTCGGGTTTTGTCGGGATTGTTCGGGAGCATATGTAGGAATAATTTTCCCACGACACTGAGCAAACGCCCATTCAAGGATTCCATCCGCAAAATTCCCAGCGTCCAGACTTTCTCACCGGTATCAGCGTCAACTTGCCAGAGATAATCCCCTCATTGTCTGGACCTACCGGACACTTCCGGCTTAAGAGAGTGTCGCTCCGCTAACACAACTCTTAGCAAGACGCGGATTTCTGTCTTCAGCTCGAAAAAGAATATCTATTTATGTCTTATGTTTCTTAAATCAAACAATAATTAATTTAAATTGTGCGAGATGACCCATCTAGTTGTCTTGTTACAAAATACATTTATTTGCAAGATTTTTCGATATAAATGTTTCATTGTATCGTTTCGACCAAGTAAAAAATATCGATAGTTTTGGTCTGATACGACTGTATATTGTTCGAAACACCATCGAAAACCGACCAGGCCGACGAACAGAAACCTTTCTCAGCCTCACAATCAACATAAAACATACCTGATTTTAGTAGCGGGTCTTATGAAGCACTGTTTAAAAATCTATGAAAATTCGTCTAGTAATTTTTGTGTGGATCGTGATCAACAAAACTGAGTTCGACTCTCGCAGTCGAAAATTAAAAGTTTAGTGTATAAAAGTGTCTAATGAGGCTTAACATTATAGGTTATTTTAAAATCCGATGGCAATATGTATTTTGCATAGTCATAAAGAACTGATAAAAGAACTAGAGGCAGAGTGCAGTGAAGTGGGCTTTAAAATAAATATGTCAAAAAGCAAAATCATGCAAAACAAATGGACAGAAAAAGATAAAGACAAGGCAAACTTGAAAGATTCTGGTATTGAGTCGGTAGATCTATCTTGGCCAACTGATCAATATGAATGGTGCTCAAAGCCTGAGATCTACAGCCGGATAGTGCTGGGCTGGAGAGCATACGGAAGAAATTCCATAGTATTTAAATCGAACATATCATTACATCTTAGAAAACAGGTATTTCAACAATGTGTATTACCGGTCCTCACATATGCCTGCCAGACACACGAAGCAAAAAGTGAGAACTGTCCAACGAAGTATGGAAAGAGCAATGCTAGGGTTTACAAGAAGACACAGGAAAAGGGCCGTGTACATTCGTTCAAACCTAAAGTAACAGACATCTTAAAAAGTCATGACCCAAAAGTCGGTCATGTTACTCGCAAAAGAGATGAAAGATGGACTACGGTAGTGCTGGATTGGATATCGAGAAACCTGAAAAGAGCAGTAGGAAGACCCCCGGATCGCTGGGATAAGGATATACGTCGAGTTACAGGCGTGAACTGAAAGAGGGTGGCTAAAGATCGATCAGCCTGGAAAGAACTACAACAAAACTATGAAGAAATAAATTCTAATATATAGCTCATT
The DNA here is from genome assembly GCA_031002005.1 of Vandiemenella viatica. NCBI lineage: Eukaryota > Metazoa > Arthropoda > Insecta > Orthoptera > Morabidae > Vandiemenella > Vandiemenella viatica. The sequence continues at coordinate 235,296,969 of JARYHS010013630.1, forward strand.
AAACTTAAAGAGGCTACCTCCTGAAAATAGTATCGATATAGCTGCAATAATAATAATAATAATAATAAAGAAAAATGCTTGATTTTTTAATATTACTCAAGAGTGTAGTATTCATGGAAAATGTTACTGAGGTGGCGCGAAAGATTATTTGTTTTGTTTTTTTATAATTCATTGTGGTAGGTATAATTTACAATTATGTTATGTTACCACGATTAAAAAAGAGAAGACAACAAACAAAAATGCAAAGATAATGATATTTAATATCTTTGAACGAAATTTATATTGTTATTTGAACAAAGATCTAGAATTATTTTCTACCTGATAGGAGAAAATAAATATTTTTAATTACCACACGGAGTATATCCGCGGATCAGAATCTAAATGAAATATTTTCGAAAGTCGTAGTTATATGATAATAGTTATACTCTCTGGATCAGAGAGTACCCTAGCACATAATTAACGTATCCTGCTTTTTTGAACATATGGTAGGTTTTTCAGTACTGTAAATGCTAAATAAGAAGTTAATGTCTATTATAGAGAGGTTAAAATTTATTAAATAAGAGCGTTAAAAATAGTCAAACGGAAAAAGTGTGTAGATTTCACATCTATTATGATGTTCGATCATAGTGTGATTTGCTTTCGGTGGGTAGCGCTTAGTCGTTAACAATATAGGTATACAATTAGAGAAATTCGTACAGCTGGAAATGTTTCTTTGCCACAATTTAACATACCCCCTGAATTATTAGCCTCTTTCACGTTGGCTTTCAGACAAGAATCGAATACATTGCAATTGTTTCAAATTATAGCATCAAAAACAAATTCAAAATTAATTAAAAATGGTTTTCATGGAAGCTTAGCTTTAGGGATAGTTAGAATGATTTCGGATTTTTAAGGTTAGCGACAAAAAACTAGTTTTTTTTACCTCATTTGATTTGAAGCAATCCTTCAACCCTTCCCAACCCGCGACTTCAATTATCTGCTTCATATAGAATCTAATCTCTGTCTTTCTCTGCAGTTCTTCCCTTCGACTGTTCCCTCCACTAATAAATTAACCAATTCTGCATGTCTCAAAATTTTACCTACCATCCTGTCTCATATTCAGGCCAAATTCATACTATATGATACTTAAGTGGATTGTCAGGTTTTTAGTTACGTGTCATTCCGATACGTCGCGCTGTAGTCTAACTTCCATATGACACTGCGAGAAGCAATTATGTTTTGTTTAACGCAGTTCTGTCTGGTAGTAAATGATTGTTAGTAGAAAATAAATTGTATTTTCTTCTTAGCATTCGGTAGGCAAAATTGTGCATGTTTCATTTTAATGTGAAATTGGAAAGCTTAGAAAATAAAAATAAAATTTCGCAAAAATTATTAAATTTTGTTGAACACGATTCACGCATTGTATACAGGAAATCTGTCTTGGACGATCTTTGGTTGTGTGTATTGTCTACAGATCACAAAACACAGATTTTTCATCATCAGCTAAGTTTTTGTAAACTAAATTACTTTAAAATCAATAAATTATCTAAATTCTTAGGATTATTGTTAGCGAGAAGAATTATTTAAAATTTCCTCAATGAATTACAGGTTTAAGTTCGCGTCTAGTTATTGCAAGTTTCATTGAATTATGTGTAGCATCAGCTTGGTGGTTAGTTTAATTGGAATACTATAGCATAGGTAAACATTGGGGTATGACTTATTTAACAGTTTTAATTATATACCGTTACTAATTCAAATCAGTATTTAGAACTTCTATTGTTAAGGTTTTTGTATCGTCGTTTATTTAGGCTCTGTTTGATTTAAAATATAACAGTTTGTTATTTAATTAGTTCTGGAACAGTAATATAACAACTAGGTAATAATGAAAATAATTATTCATAAATAGCTGCCTGTTGTTCTCAATAGGTTTATTGATTATCGTTATTCTAAATTCCAATGTCAATATTCAAAAATTACTTAGTCAAGTTTACAAAAACAAAAGCGTACGTTATAGTAATTAACCTGTTCTGCCTGGAATATAATTGTGCTTAATTGCTTTCCAATACATTAAAATAAAATCTTCATAGCTTATTATTTAAAAAAAATATAAGTAACTAATTAATTTTTATCCATACTAGCACTAAATAGTTTCGACTTTCAAACTTAAGTTTATTTTCAAATTCATTGACGTATTTTTTATTAATTGGTTATTAAATACTTTTGTTACATAGTTATTACTTATAAAGATCCGAACTAATTTTATATTAAAAAATTTAATAGTCAGTCGAGTTTAGAATTCTACATGTATAAGTAATTGGTCTGGTCTGTCGGAAATATAACCGTTCTTTATTTTTTTTTTGTAATACATTAAAACAATAAATACCTAATGTTGGAAAAATATTTTTTCCGGTAAATAACTGATTAGTTATTATTCTCACATTAGTGCTAAATACTATCGACCTGTGAAATTCTATCTTCAGGTTAATTTTGAAGTTTACAACCATAAGTTTTGTTTTCTTGGCTTTGAAGTACTTTACACCTAGTTATTATTTACAACAAAGCAATTGAAAAGTAAGAATTCAATCAAAAAAATCAGTTAATAGCAGATTAATTTTTCTATTATTAGACTATCAATTAAATTTAAGATAATTAAGATTTCATAATTTAATCCTTAAGATACCTGCAGGTATTTTTTTGGAAAAAATCTTGGCTGGTAAGTGTGGCGCCTGTCGCAGACACGTTGTAAATGGTTTGGATTGCAAGGGGTGTAAGAAGTGCTTTTCCCACTGGGAATGTAGGGCAATCGGAAATGGGGCTCCTCAATGGTATTGTACACTTCGTTGTAGGGATAGGAAAGATTCAGAGCAGGACGAAACGATCAGGGAATCCTTGAGGCTCGGCATGTGGGAGCTGTGGGGGCTCAGGCTGTGCGGCTGTGTCTGTGGAGGCTGGATCTGTGGACGCTCCGCTTTGCAGGCAGAAAGTAGTGACGATGGGTTTAGTTAGGAGGTTTAGAAGGATGGACGGGAATAGGTAACAGGTCATAGAAGAAATATGGTTAACAGGATGAAGAAGTTTTGTGGGGAGAAGTAGGTTTGACCTGTTACCAGAGTCAGATTGGCAAGAGCCTCGTGCAGATGTATGAATAGTTAAGGTGCAGAGGGCTGTAATAATATAGGCGTAGAAAGGAAAAAATAGGAAGAAAAAGGGCATGCTCCTAGACAGTAGCCGTGGGAGAGGTATAGGGCCTCTTCTGCAGGATCAATTAGGCACAACTGAAAAGACAAAGGTTAATGCTGAAAATACGACAAAGCAAAAAGTAAGGATGTTATTGGTGAACTGTAGAAGTATAATGAACAAATTGATAGAATTCGCGAACTTATTAGAGATACATGAACTACAAGTGATTATTTTGGTAGAGTCTTGGTTAAAAGAAGCAGTGCTATACAATAAGGTTTTCTCTGAAGGTTACAGGGTGTACCGCAGAGACAGAGGAGCAATTGGTGAAGAGCATTCATACCGGTTAGCAAACATTACTATAGTACTCTAGTGTTCATAGGTCATTACCATGAGTCGGTAGGGGTAGATTTTTGGGGTGATTAAAAAGAAGAAATCATGGTATTTTCTGCTTATCGTAGTTGAAGAACGAATAATGGAGATGAGATCCTTGGAGAGAAACTAAATTCACAGTTCAGAGGTGAGCGTAGAATGGTTATTATTGGAGAAAATTTAAATTTATCAGTTGTCATCTGGGTAGGAATTAAGACGAATAACACCAGGGAACAGAGATTTGCAAATACCATAATAAAGGAAGGAGATTTTACACAAGTGGTACAGAAAAATACGTTGGGACCAGACATGTTGGATATCTTACTAATAATGCCTGATGAAAATCTTGCAGGGTGTCTAGTAACTAAAGGAATAAGTGATCACAGTGCAGTACTGATGGATTATAGGGGATTCAGTAAACCACTGACCAAAATAGATGATGGAAATAGATATAAAAAGGCACATACTTTAAAATTGAAGAGATATTTCAGAGAAAGGTTCAACAAATGGAAGGATGGCACAAGTACAGCGGAGGCAAAATGGGAGGAGTTTAAGGAGATAGTAAAAATGACAAGGAAATGCTTATTCCAAGTAGAAAATAAAGAGAAATACAGAACCTATATACTACAAAAGGGAGATGAGAAGGTTAAAGAGGCTGGTGACTCGAGAAAACAACAGAGTTAAATGACAGGAAGGCACGAGGGAATACTTAAGGCAACTAAACAAACAATTAATAAGAACAAAAAGAGAAGCAAAGGATGGGTTTATGAAGACGACTGAACGGTGCATCTAGAAATGTCTGTGGCTATATTAGAAAACAGAGTGGAAGCGAAAGTATTCAGACTATTGTAGATTAGAGTGGAGTTTAAAGTAGCAGAGATATTAAGTGAGTGGTTTAATGAGGCAACTAGGGACTATCATCCTGTGATGGGAGGAATGAATCAGAGGTGAGTCTCCCTAAAAGTATAAATGAGAAAACTAATAAATTTGAAATAGATTCTCAGGAAATGATAAACGAAATTAAAAAAAAAAAAAGTAAAGGGGCTATTGTAGATAATATTACTACAGATTTATTAAAGGTTGTGGGATACGATATTGTGCCTTACCTTGAAAATTTATTGTAAATAAGTCTGCTGGAGTCTTGCTGCTTATCAGAGGATAGGAAAAAAGAGCGATAGTAGTACCGGTACATAAAGGACGGGTTACAAATATGTTTGAAACTTACAGGCCAATTAGTTTAGCATCAGTGATAGGGAAAATGGTGGAGAGATTGATATGTAACTATTTCAGAAATGTCTGTGAGGAAACAAACTCGTTTGCAGATCGTCAACATCGCTTTAGGCAAGGATGTTCATGTGAATCGTAGATGGGAGCTATACGCAAGATATTTCAGATGAATTGGACAAGGGAGGCCAAGTTAATAGTGTGGCACCAGATCTTTCTAACGCATTTGACAGAGTGAGCCATAATATAGTTTTAAATAAACTGAAATCTTTTGGATTTTATGAAAAAGTTACTTGCTGGCTATAGGAGTTATTAAAAAACAGAAAGCAAAGTGTTAGAGTAGGAAATACATTATCAAAAGAGGTGGAAGTATTTATGGGAGTCCCTTGGTAGTGTATTGGGAACGTCACTGTTCATTGTTCTAATAAATGATTGTGTTGATGGGTTACAGTCAGAATTTAGATTTTTAGCAAATGATATAATGGTATATAATAGGATGAAAATAGGTGAAGATTGTGAACAGGTACAGGGTCACCTAGATATAATGATGATAAGTACCAAGAACAATCAGTTTATTTGGTTCACAGATAAAAAAAACTAATGGTTAATAATGTTTATAGGGGGTGATTAGAATTGCTTGAGAGGATTGAAGTGTAAATATCTTGGCATAATGTTTGATAATAAACTCAACTGCGCAGAGCACATCTGGCAGTTTGTAGGAAAATTTTACAAAATCCTTCATTTACTGGCGAGGGTGATGAGAGGATGTGCCAGAGAGGTTATGGAATTGGGTTACAAAATTTTGGCCAGACCATTGGTTGAATATGGTGGTGTAGTTTAGGACCAAAATTTTGGTTATCAAATACAGAAATTGGATGGTGAGCAAAGAAGCGCAGCTAGATTTGTTTGTGAAAATTATTGCAGGATCCAGTCAGTAACTGATATTTTAAATGAGCTGGGGTTGGGAGTCACTGGAGGAAAGGAGGAGGGTGAAGAGAGTGCTGGGAATGTCCAGGGCATATGTTAGTGACGGGACTTTGAGGGATATTGGTCAAAGAATTAGGAATAGTTCGTGGAAGGGGAAAGGCGACCACGACCATAAGCTGGCGCTCGCTTTCATTCATAAGGGCGAGGAAAATTTTCTTTTGTTGGTCAGGGATTGAAACGAATTACCAAATGAAATGATGAATAATCTACCAAAAACGCTTAAGGAATTTAAAATTAAACTTTTAAATCGGAAAAGTAAATGTGGGAGGAATTTAACAATCCAAATATAAAAGAAAATGTTATAAAAATATTAAAAAAGGGGTTATTAGATGACTAGGGTAATTGCTACAGCAGCGTTAACTCCATCTCAATTACTATTAATTGTTATTAGATTCTTTGCTACATTGGCGTCATGTAAATTGTGACATAATCGGTTTCTGCCAGTATCTAAAATTTCTCTGATAGTTTGTCTGTTAATTACCAGCAAAAATTTCACGTAGACGAAGTCGTGGGTACAGCTAGTTTTTATATATTTTATTCGATATATTAGAAATAAGTTTGCAAAATCAAAATCAAGTAATCAATTTGAAGCAATTTACTAAAGAAAAGATACATTTGCCAATATTCAAGAAAAAGGAAATAAACAAAAAAACAAATAATTAACTCTGAGATACATTTTTACCATAAAAGTAAAGTCTATTTACCGTAATATTACACACTATACTAAATCACTACTATTATGTAAACATGCTAATGTTGGGGTAAAGTGTTAAAATATTTATAAAAGAACATGCTAATAACTCCACAATATAGGAGTAGAAACAATATAATGATTGACGTTTTAGATAAGATTTTTTTAAAAATACATAACTTACAAAAATGCAAATACAAAACTCCGCTATAATTATTTCCTAAAACCTCAATACTTACCTTTGAAATTTACTTTCGTCTATTCTATGATGTTTCACATGACTAGTAAGGTTACTTGTATTGCCGGGTATTTTGACATTTTTGCTACATAACGTACAGATAACTGTACTCTCCCTCCTTTTTTCCTTCATTTATTTCTTTTCATGTCTTAGATTACAAACACAACAAAACACTCACAAAAAATAATAGGGTAATATTAATCTGGTATTACGTACTAGGGGGAAGCAAAAAACAACGAATGCAAGCATAAAGCAACGGATTAAATAATGAAACGTTGAACATGATTGAATGAGGAACTAATAACTTAATGACTCGCGCGAAACGGAGTGGAACCATAGAGCAGGAAAGAACTTTACCTATTGATTATAGAACTAAGTCATTGTTTAGCGTAGTCAGTATTGTTCTCTGTCACACATATATTTATATACAAGATTTTTTTAGTTATATGGGTTTCTAGCTTTCTATATCAATATTTCATTGTACTGTATTAACCATGTAGAAATATCGGTATTTTTGGTCCGATATTATCGGTTGACTGATACATCGTTACAAGCCTAGTTGCTACGTTAGTAATATCACATTCTTTGTGGAAACCACATATTAAAAAGTCTGTGACTGTAAGGTGAAGAGATCATTTGATTGAAGTTTATTGATCAAACTAAAAGTTATACTGAAAAATGTTTCATGTCAATTTTGTTTCCTATTGTGCAACAATTAAGAATAATAACCAATAAAAATATAGGGTTTTCATAAATAAAAAACTTGAGTTGTATTTGAAATTACATTGTAAATGCATCCAACATAAAACGTTAATAAAATGAATTTTGCCTCTTCCCTGAAATAAATTAACTTATATTGAAAACTTACTTTTATCAAATACTTCGTCTCAAAGTTAGATATATTTCTAAATACACAGTTCATCAAGTATAAATTTGTTTCTGAGTCAACATAACCCTAATTGCCTAACTATAACAGAAACTTTGTAGACGATATCTACTAGTGATTGTGAAATATCAATTTAATCTGAGCATTCTTTGCATACTAAACGTCTGCTACACTTTAGGAGATATTTCTTGAAAATTAAGAACAACCAGGCCATATAGGCTCGCCATTGCAAGATACTACGAGAAACGCTTCAGGTATGTGGTCAATGTGGTTGTATTTTCATCATAACATTAACATTATTGATTTCTCCGTTCATCATGTTTAAAAATTATCGTACACATGTTTGGAGATAAATGGTTACGTGTATATTTGTATGTTGAGTTGTCATCGCGTAGTACGTGGTACTACCTGACAGTAGGCATAGAATGCTTGGCATCAATAGGGCATCAGGCCATAAAACAAAAACCCCAGATTTGATCACCGCAAAGATGATAAAAACTCATCAAAGTCTGCCAATCCCCAATGTTGGGAAAAGGTGGTGAAGAGCTGTTCACATTTCTATGTTCTTTTTACAAAACCGCAGTTGTTACCAGATCTCGATGAAACCCCGTACACACATGCTTTTAGACAAGAGAAAAAAATAATATTTGCATTTGTTTTGCAAAAACCCACTTCTTCTCATCCAACAACTTTACATGTGGAACGGTTCATTTTGTGCAAATATCTAGAAACCTTAAGCAAATTGCCCAGCGACCATGGCCATACTCAGAAGGTCAATTAAATTTCCTGTTTATTGATGTTGGACTGGTTCCGGTAGGACAATTAGTGAACTATAATTTCTAACTGGAAGTTTAAATTTTTTTAAAGTTTTTGTAGCGACAAACAACCCCACATTTTTCCCCCGATCTTGAATAAGCATTGTACACGTATGCTTTAAAACAAGGAAAAGAATTTTATCAACATTTGGTTTTCAAAAACCAAACCGCTTTCCTCATTACACCCTTTAGCCAAAATATACATGTTGCAATATTTATTATTATTTTTTCAATGATATCTCCAGAACTGTAGGGAAATTGGCCATAGTGGATAGTGATATTCTGAAAGCCGATAAAATCTACTGTTGGATGGCAATGTTCGGATATTTGCTGAACTTGAAATTCGAACATGGCATTTAAAAATTATTTTAAAGTTGGTATAGTGGCAGACAAATCTACATTTTTAATCCGAACGCCAAAGAACGTTTCGAATGTAACCTTTAAAATAATTTATATTGGTTTACGAAACTGCACCTGCTCTCCCGCTTTACCCCTCATAAGAGAGATTTATATGTCCAAATTTTATGTTATTTGCATGTATCTAGAAAACTGTAGGGAAATCGGCCAAAATGATGAAGAATGTTTTCGAAAATCCTATAAAACGGGATAAAACACCAGAACGTTTACATCCAGCCCCCCAGAAACGCTCAGCACTATGTTGGTAACTTGTAAAATGACAAATCACGCATTCAAGAATCGTTAGATATGCAATATCTCCAGTGAATCTGAAATATATAGAAAAATGTAAGAATTTTTTTCGCTCGGCGTTCCTCTTATTTCATTGTTTAACACTTCTCTCTTGCTCTGTATTAAATTCTAATGTATTTCTTCGTACAATGTCTGTCTATTCTATGCAACTCTGCGCATAACGTTCTGCTCAGTCTGCGCACTGGAATACAGATTATTCGTTTTACTGTTCGGCTGGTGTAGTTTATGTTTTCTACCGGCGTTTCACAGCCATCTAGCACCTGAAAGGAGTAAGCATGAGATTGTGAATTTGCGCATACTACACGTTTCGATTAAAAATTTTGTAATATTATGGTTTCGCGGAAATAAAGGGATTGATATATAAATATAGTACTCCTTTGTGCGGAATGTAGATGAGTTGAGAATAAAATCATTTTTTTTAATTTCCATTGTAGTTTGTCATGATCGGTAATGGCCAGTTGGTTTGCACGTTATATTGGGAGAAAAATAGCATTCAGGTATTGATTATTCAAAACTGAACAAATCTGTATGGCTTGAGTGACGTGAATGGTGGAATTGGTCTTCTAAAGCCAAATGAACGATAGTGTTATAAGGTGTCCTGTTGTCTCCACATACATTTAATGGTGTCTAATCAGCTCTTACCATCATCTGTCTACTTCTGATTACAAGTTCCAGTCACTATTGTAACTTGTGGTATTTAAAGAAATGGGCTGTGCTTCTCGGTAATAGGTATGTAGGGCATGAAAGTTTGATTCACTTTTCTGCTTTCACCTATTGATTATGAAAACTAGCTCTCCTGCAAATTACCATTTAGAAATCTAAACTGATTATAATTTTATAAACAATTTGTTTCATTTTACCTTTTACATAGTTATAATTTCATGTGTATCAGATTCTTTATACACCAAACAGTAAATTTATTTTTGACTTTACATACACATTTTATCGGTATTAAATGTACCACTTCATTTGTGAATCCAAACATATCAAAAGTAAGGGCAAAACTAACCTGACTAACCTGTCTGATGCCGGATGTATAGCTTTACTTCAGCTAAACATGAAACTGTTTATTGCTGTTACGCGCGCGGTGTTAATTCGCCCGTGCGAAATTTCGCAGGTTTCAATACGTACTTTTATTTTAGTCATGTGCTATTTCTGTCATGCGACTTCATTTTTTGCCGTGTACAGATAGACATCGTCCTGTCGTTTGTTTATTTACATTCTCAACTCCACACAAATTCATCAGAATGACACGATATACACAAAAATTTAATGTTCATTTTAAAGATTAAGAACTTTGCTGTGGTTACAACATAAGAAAGGAATTTTTCGGAATGTAATCATTAAAGGGCAAAACTATCATCATTTCGATAACGTATTTTTTTTTTTTTTTTACGAGTCATTTATCTTCCCTGATATCTAACAGAAATAGATAAATGAGATATCAACTTAAAGATTAAGGTCTCCGCTTTGGTCACGTCAAATATTAAGAAGGAATATTTCGAAATTCGACATTTTAGGGCAGAAGTATCAACGCATTTTTGTGTCAAGAACCACTTATCTGCCTTGATATCTAATCGAAATAGATAAATGAGGTATTTTTTTTTTTAAGAATAAGGTGAAATCATATTTTAAGAAAGGAATTTGACCCTTAAACGGCAAATGTATTATTATTTCTATTACATTATTTTTTTATTTTTTTTTTGGGCGAGCCATTGATCTCCTTAGTTACCCAACCGAAATCGATAATTGAGGTATCATTTTAAAGATTAAGGTCTGTTAAACTGTGAAAGTCACTTGTTTGAGACAGTTCAAATTCATGCCGGTAGATAGCAGCAGCACATATCACAGAGATATTAATAAACTACTACACTGGCGTTGACTTTTGTTACGAACCAACAAATAAAATTTTTTTCTATCATCCTATTACAATCCTCCAGCCTTACTATTTACCGTATTCGCAAAATTTTCGCACGGGTCATCTAGAAACAAATAAATATACATTCCAAAACAGTTTTTTTAGTTTATTTTTTGGTATTCAGAACGAAATTGCTGTTTTGTTGCATGAATAAAGAGTGGAACTCAAAAACATTTTTAAGTAATTTTCTCGAGGCTAAAATCTTAGATCACATGATCCTTTAGTATCAGAACACTTGTCTTGCTGTAAAAGAAGGTGTAAGTTAAAGATTGACGGAATATGCTTAAGTGTTTCATTGTTTCTTATCTGGCGTTAAACATAACGTACTACAACCATATTGGATCAGTTTTAGTTAGACGTATGATGAGTTGTATCATACGACTGTTATGTCATTCCAATGTAATCAGTCACATTTCCGTAAAAACGATTTGCGTTCTAAACGCCTACATAGCACGGGTTCCAACATGAATAGCTCAGAAACCGGCACAGCGTTGTTCTCAAAGTTTTATTTAATTAGGCCTCTGCGAATAAGATACCCTGGATGTAATTACACGGTGAAAGTGTTAATGAAATTCTGTGAAACTTAGAGAATAACGTACCACTGCTTGAAGTTATAATGCTACTGGAGTAACTGGGAAAATTTTTCCGGCCGCAAGAGATACTGTAAAAAGTTAAGAAGGAGCAGCGTATTTCATTATTAAACGTCACCTTCCTCTTTAGATTAATTAAACAACGCATCGAAGATGAACTGGGATACTTATATAGGCTGCTGGTACACAGAAATTCTATTAATGTCTCGGAGAATCCCTTTTAACTTTTACCTTATGTTCGTTTAAGAAACTAAACAATAACAGATGTGTGAACGAACTGATGAGTCTCGTTCAGCAGTTTTTTCTAAGAAGCTTCAGTAAAATGTTTCTCATCTCCAGTCACGTCCATAAAATGTTAAATTCGTACTGTACAGTATTATTAGACTACTTCTTTCCAACACAATCCAAATACTGTGTTCCTCGTTATGGTCTTCGCAATGTCCGTCATGTCATGTAAACTGTTTCGTGTAATAGAGTAAACATTTAAAATTCTTTTGACTTGAAAAATGTATTAAAGTTTGGTACTGGGTGGCATACCAGAATACGAGCTACAAGAAAACTGTGCAGCTTGAATTGGTTATTGCTTCACTTAAATCCGATGAATTGGCTATTGCTTCACTTAAATCCGATACTGCTTATATATATATACTGGTATCTTGGAAACGGGCCTAACGAATTGGATGATATTTAATATTTAGTTAGATAACATTTGGTTCAATATTATCTAAATAGGTGTCTCTGCTAAAAAAAAATAAAAAATAATAAAAAAACACCATTGTTTTATAACGTCATCTTGTACGAGTTCGAAGGTATGGTAAGCCTAAAGCGGCTTTAATGTTTGAATGAAAATTTCATATTCAGAACATTTTTTTGTTTCAATATTGTTAGAGTCTTCCTTGAAAACACGCAATTTTACCCAAAAAATTCTAACCCAACGCTATCTCGTACCTCCGTACTACATCCAATAGCTACAATGAATGTGTCGTAAAATTATTGTTAGCAAACTAGGCATCAAACAAATTATTGTTAGCTAAATTTTTCTATGGTTAGAACAAAGGAGCTGTGCACTTCAAAATGGCTAGGAAACCTTTAAGAAAATCTCACTGTGACGAGTCTGTGTAATAATACAATAAAGACAAAAATCGTTACTGGTGAACAATCCGGCAAAGAGTACCTTTACCAAGAATCACTCTTGAAAAATCAAAGGATCAACTCGGATGTGGGCGGCCGCGTAGCTCAGGCGGTACAGCATCTGACTACGGACATGACGACCGGGGACTGATCACCATCGAAGCCGAGGTTTTTTCCCCGAAGCTGAACGTCCAGAACGGCTCCCCAGACCCACTCAGCCTAATAGGGGGTGTCCTTTAATTACGTGAGGTGTTTTTCCGGAATTCCCAACCCCCCCCCCACTGGTGAGATCTGTTCGTACCCCCTCCCCTCTAAAATGACGTGAGATACGCATTTCCACCCCCACCCTCCTGATAGTCAACCTTGTAGTTTTTTTTTTTTTTTTTAGCTCTACTGTCCTTCAAGAATTTCGATACCTCACGTGGGATTTCAGTCGACCTCCCACCCGCTTGGTGAGATTTCGCCGGACCCCCTCTAGTAATTAATGGACGCCCCATATCAAATGAACACCGCGTGGGGAAACTCTGTGGGAAAGTATAGAAAAATGGCCGGACCCTGTCACTGACCACGGCACGTCCACTCTATTGCCTACTGTCTGGAAATAGGAATGCGGAGCTCTACCTCTGCTAATACTACAGGAATATGGCTTGAGGGCTGTTAAGAACCACTGTCCTTTTACCTCTTTGAATACTCTGATGCACCATGCAGTGACACCAATTTCCATTAAGATCTGCATTTGCCATGACAATACACTAAGCGCATGGTCAAAATCTTGACCCGTGACGATACGCTAAAAACGGTCACGGGCTTACACTAGTTTAGAATACAGTGTTGAACTATGTGTGTTCATGAATTTTATATTTAACCGACTACATTTCTTAAGTAGGTAGATATGATATATATAAAGTTAATTTCTCACAACCACTCTAATCTTGCATGTTGAACAGAAATTGAAAGAATCTGAGTGAACTCGAAAACTCGGGTACTGCAAAAATAATACAGTTTTCCATTGCCATGTTTCATTTTAACAAATCATATTTTCATTTCTTCAAACTAAAATCCGATGCTTGTAAAGTACACTTTTCCCTCGGTTATCTTTTTTTGCACTTATTCAACTTCAGTTATAGCAGTTTTTGAAGTCTCTTATTTCCCTTCTCACTTAATGAATTAGTGTTGTTTTCGTTTAACATCTTCAGCAATTTTTAATTCCTCTTTTAACCCACCATTTTAGAATTCTTTTGGAGATCCAATATTTTCAGCCTACTTCTTATCTAATATTCACTGTTCCTCTGATCTCAACATTTATATCTCCCTTGAAGCTTATTTTCGTTCCCAGTTAAGTTAGTTTCACTATTTTTTAATAACACAGAACTGTAATTTCCCGAAATTTATTGAGATATGATATTGTTCTTAAAATATTGTTCTAATGTTTTGTTGTTTTTAAAAAAAAAAATCCGTTTTTTCATAATTTTAATAAAATCTTCATGTCAGAATATTGTGTAAAATTAATTAGATAGAATATTCTGATAGGCAACAGTAGCATAGAGAACGCCGTTTTGAAATTTTGTAATGAAATATTTAAAGTTATTTAACTTGATTAGTGACGCCTCTAAGCAATCGGGACTTCTATTTCTAAGTCGCCTCTGTCTTGTGGTTATAAAACAGTTTTGTTCACACTTGTCAATAAGCCAAACACAAAATGTAGTCCAACCACCGACTGATATTAATTGGTACTCCACAAATACTTGGAAATGTTCGTAGATTGTAGAGACATTAACCAATTGAGAAATATACACACGAATTAACAACACTTACTTTATTCCAGAAAATCAATCAGTTTTTAACAGCTCAGCACAGCCACGGAAATACAGTTCGTTACACATGATGATTACTTCCTCTTCGCACTACTCACGGTTTCTATTTCAGATGTCCGTCATTCAATTACAGTTACTTACTTGCAAGTCCACACGCTGCTCTATTATGATACTTTATCACTACACAACTTAGCACCAAAAAGGTTCAAACACGTTCATCCCACGGAACGACAAGGCAAAGACTCTACAATTACGACACAAGCCAGTATACGCGTACATCGAGCGGCTGCTATTGATATCGCTTTCACTCATCCTTAGACGATAAGAAATGTCGAAATAAAGCAAAAGATAAGTGGACCTTTTTAAAATAATGTGACACTGAGTATATATTTAAAAAGGCATCTTGAATATTGGGTTAACCTACATGATAGCTTTATTTGTAAAATAGCTTCTATTTACCTGTTCCTGTACTTTAATGTTTAAATTGCAGTTTGTTAACATTTTTGTTTTATCAGTGTTCTGAAAGCGTATTTCTCATTCTTTTTTTAATGGAGAAAATGCGTAAAAAAACTAAAACATAATTACATTGAACAAGCGTTTGAATTAATTGTAGTGTGCACAGCAAAGGTATTAGCTTTGGTGCTGAGCACCCTCTGCCACCCACAATTTTGTGAATTGCAGAGTATATATGTAGATGAAGATGTAGATACGTCGTAACAAAGTTGCCTGTGTCAAAAAGTATGCAAATTATTTTAAGGAAAAGTAAAGGTGGCGACAACAATAAAAAGAACATTACTTTGGGCGAGTTACAAATACTGCTCTGTCACAAATGTGGAAGCTGTTTTACTCAATGGCCGCAACGCTGGATAATTGGTCCTGCCATAAACCGCACACAGGGGTATTTAATACAAAAAGCGGATCAAAAGTCAAAATTTTTTTTTAGCAAATTCCAAGAACCCGTATATACCTGACTCGAGGCAAATGTCTATACAATAACAATCAGCTATATTTTTTAGATAAGCTTCATTCCCCACCCTGTGAACAGTCATCTTCTGAGCACATTCCAAAACCCACGTACTGTTACCAAGCAAATACAAGAAAATTATAAGTTGTACCAATTTAATTTGTGAGCGATGTTAAGTGAGTAGTGGTGACTTTAATGATGGATATTGTTCAGCCAGGTACCTAGAACTGAAATAATAGTAACATACATCCAAAAGTATCGCACAACTTTATTTCTGTACATTTTTTTAAGCTGACTCATTTTGTACTGATTTTTTTATTACGAAAAGTATTAAAGAGTGATTTTGTTATATTTCCGGACCTTTCCCGAGTCTGATTTCTCGTGTGGTATTAGTTTAGTGTACTATCTTGGTGTTTCATTGGAAATTAGGTGCCAAAAAGTGCCAAACGTCTATGTATTCGAAAAATTTCTAGATTATTTACAATGAAACAAACCTACTTTTCTTCCGTCACATTAATTCATCTAAGATTTTCTTTGTTATGGGCTCTTCTGGTATCAT
This sequence comes from Vandiemenella viatica, assembly GCA_031002005.1. Lineage (NCBI taxonomy): Eukaryota > Metazoa > Arthropoda > Insecta > Orthoptera > Morabidae > Vandiemenella > Vandiemenella viatica. Next base: position 235,313,022 of record JARYHS010013630.1, read on the forward strand.
GCTCATGACCCGAAAAGTTATTTATGATATGATTAAATACGAGAAAGGAAATGATTTCGTGTAAAAGTTGTAATTAGTCGAGGAAAATATTTTAAATCAACCGACATTCGCGGTCGAACAAACGCAACAGCACGAACAAAAGTTTTCAAGGCTTAAATTTGAAATTAAAAGAAAATGGCAGGCTGCTTAGAGAACTGAGAGAGTGATTATAAATAAATACCATGATTTGTTCAAAAGATGTATCGAAATCCCCATAAAATCCAATCCGACCATTGTGGGTCGGCGTAGAAAATCTTTCGATGATTTGACCGATTTTAGCAAATGGTGTACGGAGAGATAATAGGTATAAACAAAACATTGATTGACAGGTTTTATACTATTATGTGAACGATATATAGTGTGTTCAGTCTGCCAGTAAAGGCCCCTGCCAGGCAGACCTCACACACAACGCGCCTGCATGCCGGGATACATATACGACTCCAAACAGGCGCAAAACAAACCAGGAAAACAAATAGAATCATCTAGAAGCTAAGTGGGACTATTTCTTACAGAGGTCGCCGTACTACCACACAACAGAATTCCTGCGCCAGGCCGCCTATATAAGCGTAGCCGGCCGCTCCACCGCCAGTTCCAGCCTGACCGCTGAACCCGCGTCAACTACAGAAGACCACCGGAAGTTCGCGAGAAGTAGAAGCCGTCACTCTACCCCGGATCAGGACCAGGCTGAAATTCTCGACGGTCTTCTGATAACTGTACCCACATTTGTTTATGATTTACCTGTTGTATTGTGTACCGAGTAATAAACTTCAAGGAACCGTTAAGTGTAGTTCACTTCATAGTGGGCACAAGATATATATATATAAAAATATTCCTCACTGCCACGAAAATTTTAAGATGTACTGTACACTGAACTGTACACGTTGCATCCAATGTCACCTATACAAGAAGTATTTATTGAGGGCCCATTTATAATAGAGTATGCACTTTTGCCGATAGGCAATCTGTCAGAAGCAGCAGCAGAAGCTAGAACAAATATTTTCGACGATTTAGAGAGACACTCTAGAAAACTTAGTTGCGTTTAGTGCAACACAGATGTCATTAATAGGCTATCATTGACTTAGGATCCGTATTTGAGCTTCATCAGGCACAAAACCCCCAAAACATCTAAATCATTCAATCTAGAAACTATTAAAATATTACTTTAACGGGACCCGAGTACTCAAGAAGAGAACGAGCCATAAGGTGAAGGTTCCGACGACGAAGGATGGGATGGTTCGTCAGAATGATGTTTTAGTGTACAGTACAAGTATGATTATTGTTTAGGTATTCTGCAAATATTCACTTAATATGTTATAAAGTGTATGAACACAGTACATGTTTTTTATTATTACTCCTACTTCACAGTTATAACTTCTAATACACAAAAGAAGCGAAACAAAAATCCGAATTATGTAGAAATAATTTTGATCGACTTTTTGTGTCAAATACCCCTGAGTGAACCGGTGGTATCAATTTGTTGTTTAAATAGTGAAATAGTTGGAGAAACATTCCGTCAATAAACTTGGTCAAAAACTTCCAGACTTCCGAACCAATTAAGAGCCTAATTCCATGTGTGAGTGTAGACTTTCCCGGCGTATTGATGCAATTATATCCTCTCGGGTGTCCAGCCGGAAGGTGTTGTATAAACTCGACGTTTCGACAGCTAGCTCTGCCATCTTCATCAAGTGTCAGGTCTCTTCTAACTATCGAAAGCTGACTTCGAGGTGCTGACAGTCAGTTTGTGACAGCTAGAAGACACCTGAAATCTGATGAAGACAGCAGAAATCTAGTGTTTATACAACACCATCCGGCTGGACACCCGAGAGGTTTTTATTGCAGCCTAATTCCAGCTTGTTATAACAAAATGTTTTGTTTTTTTTCTGTTGCATGTCGATCAATTGTAGAACTTAGGTCACGTACTTCATCGACGACTAGTTAAGAATTTTCCCCACCTATTCCTTGTAAAGCGGTGAATGTTGTTAATTTACGAGGAACAAGGAGCCTTTCACCGTCTCATCGAAAGTCGGATTGCGACATCCTTGACCGCGATGAATACACCTTACCGCGAGTCGCTTTGAGGAAGACTGCTTGCAACCACTTTAAAACTAGTCGACAAAGACAAGAGGACCAAATACCAGCCTCATCTTTGTCAAGCAACACCGCACTGGCTTCGGTCATCAACAGACTGTCCCCATGTATGAAGTGTTAATAGTGTGTGGGAAATTCTCCTCACAAAAATTGTGCCCTTAATGACACTTCAGTGGAAGCTGAAAATACTATATCAGAACACAAAGTTCAATAATTTGTGAACTGTTATCTTTAATTATTCGTTTTTGTTGCCTTTAAATTTGGAATAAACAGCAGGTAAGGTGTTTTTTTTTAAATTGGTATTTTATTAATATCTATTCGAAGTTTAGTCAAAATTCGTTAAATGTTTCAATATCATGAAATGATAGCCCATTATGATTTATCAGTCAATTAGTAATAACAAGGAACAAACCGTTTCAAATATTCACATTGCATGGGGAGACAAAGTGAAGAAAATTACGCTTAAGTATAATGAAACACAAATTAAATCGAGTTAAAGAAGATGAAGTTCATTACACATTTGCCAAGCAGATAATTTATCTAGCAGCTCAGGGCAGCTATTAGACGAGGGGAAGAAGTGCGGAAGTGTTTTGTAAGAACATTTCCCCATTTACTATCATCCGATTGTGAATCACTGTTTTACACAGGATTTCACTGATCTATTTACACTTAGTTATCGCAACGGTTTTCGTACTGTGATGTTAATCTCTATAGCTAGCCCAATATTGAATTATTATTCTGGCTACGTATTTTAACTCTGTTAGTCTATTATTAACAGAAACTCTGGCGCATAACTATTTCCTTTTACCTATGAACCTCACTGCTTTTTGTGTTCATTTATAGTCCTATGATAACAAAAACCTCGTGTCATTTCATTTAAAATTGCAAAACACGTATATAAGGTTACCTTGATACAATTTTCAGATGTTTCTCCATTTTATTCTGCCTCAGATAAAGTGGTCACAAAGAAATATATTTACTTGTGAAACCATTCGAATCATTAATACTTTGTTCACCATTTCATTAAGCAAGAGTTAAAGGATATGGCAGATCAACTAACCGCATTCCAACATTTTGTCTTTTTCTGCGCTAGTTCCATTTCTACATTCAAAAAATCTACGAATTTCTGGTAGATAATATTTTTTGCTTGTAATTTTAGATATTTAAGATGTACATAAACAGATCCTACTCAAAATTTGACTTTGACCAATCATATGGAGTACAAATTATTTTGTGGCTTTTGTTAAACAGTTTTAAAGAAAGGAAGTTATTTTTTTCCTGATGTTTAGGCAGTTTAAAATTTCAGTTTTAAATGTACCTATTAATCGAAAAAAACACACAGTAATTGTAGCAGTAAAATTACAGTCAATGGAATCTAAAAAATGCTGGATTTTAAATATGTAGAACTCTTGAAATGGAATTTTGTAAATGAAATTTTATTAAAATTAAATTAAATTTCATCTACTATTTCCAGCAGTAGTAATTTCCGTATTATTAAGTATTCTGTTTACTACTAATCACACTGTACAGCAGTTGAATTAGAGACAGCTGCAGTTATGCAAATATGGTGCTGTAGACGGATAACGTGAGCAGTGATCCGACGATACTAGTAATTCTAACTGTATTAATAATAGTCGAACCCTGTATTGGTAAGACGAACAGTCAAAGTGCATCTGAGCGTGGGAAAATTGTATGGGTCGGACGGTTGGAACATTTCACATTGTGTAGGCACTGGTTTTTTTCACAAACCACTCTGCAAAGGGGACAGCGTGTGAATAGCGACTTCGGTAAAATCATGCCTCCCAGGGCTAAATGCCGTGGAAAACAGCGGACTGATGATCTGGGTCATCATTGGTTAATCCACATTGCATCAACGGATAAGCGAGCCATATCTCACTTGGCATAATGCTGGTGCACGACAACGTTGAAGCAGCTTGACCACCCAGAACAACTTCTCACTATCGGGTATAGAAACCACCGTCGCTACTACTGATCGCACACCAAGACCAAGGGGTGTAAAAATTAGCGTATGCACGGGAAACTTGGACAATATATCCTAGAAATGTGGAAAAATGTTTGCTGCACTGACGAATCTAGATTGAAGTTGGATCGTGATCATCGTGCCGATGGTAAGATAAGAATGAAACGTTCGTGGGGGTTGAAGTGTGCTTCTTATGAGGATAATGTAAAAATAATGTATTAAATATCTCGTTGCATTAAACTTTTATATATAGTTGGTTGTAATCATTTCGACTGCGAAAAAAAAATCATGTTTCGTTAAGTGCGATTTCCATTACAGTACCAGGATAGATATTCATAGAGTTTCATACGTTATGCAGACCTCGTGCTCCAGGACTAAAATTAGGTATATTTTATCTTAATGCGGCATCCAGATACTGAGAAATAAAGAAAAAAAATGTGTGTGTTCGTTTCGTTGATTTTGATGGGTTTTTGAACACTGCACAGTCCCTGGTCCCAAGAGTAAAATATTATATGTTTTATTTCGATATGATGTTAAAAATATAAGAAATTAATATATTTTTAAAGATAAGTCATTTCTCGCTGACGAAATATCTGACGGAATATTTACCAACGGCATCTTCAATCATTTAAATTATCTCACTATATCTGCGACATTCTTGACTATGTGTAGCCTATAAATTAGGAGGTCAAATTTTTTGTGACAGTAATTTCCATAGAAGGCCTTACTATTTATAAAATAAAAAAGCTCAAGTAAACGAAGTTACGGCTGGTTAAAATGATAATTTAGTTAATAACATTCATTTCCAAAGTAACTTTAAAGATTAAACTGTGATGGACGACAAGGACTGTATTGTTTCCTATGTGAACTTACCTCCATGCAGTCGCTGAATCTGCTCTTGTTTTCCTTCATCCAATAATTAATACTGTCAAAATCCTCACGTTATCTTCTTTTTGTCAAATTGTGGTACAGTACCTGGTAGTTCTTATGTATTAGTGAAACTTAATGTAATAACGATTTATTAAACAACGGTATTATAGAAAGTTGTTGGAATAATGCTCGAGAGCAGGAAATGTTGCAAGCAAGCATTCACTCCAAAATTAGGAGGAGCATCCTCACATAGCTTCCCAAGGTTCAAACTGCTGGTAGATGCGTTGGTGTGTCCGATGATCGGGAAGGATTTAGTTGCGTCGTAGACTATCCAAGAACAACATCTATATATTAATACGCTAAGTGAAAACTTAAGATACATTTTTAAGAATATTGCGCGTACGGAGAAGTGTAAGATTTGACATAGTTAAAGTTTATATGTAGAAGATTTGCAGGAAGCTAAAATCTATATATAATATGCATTACAAATACATTAAATTAAATTAGATAAAACGCTCTCTCTCCTACGTAGTTCGCTCAGATGCCGCCAGTTCTTGGCGTTGCTTCACCTGTCGGTTGCAATAAGTAAAATTATACAGAAAAAACTATTAGGAAGAAGCTATGAAACCGTAACTGTCTTATCAACGAATTAAAAATTTTAAATGAATCTGACATTTCTTAGTTCTCCTCACTACCGCTAACCATAAAAATTTCACTTTCAAAATAATTTATATTTTTCGTCGGACATTGGATTCCGTGTCATGCGGCAGAAGGTAGGTGCATTGTTTCTCCAAAACTGGATGTACTTATTAAAACATCAGGCAACAATTTTCAGAGCTTTGCTGCTCTAGCCTCGAGGTTTCGTTGGAAAATGGCGACGGAACGACGTAGATTTTTCTTTATGAGTGGGCGACATTATTTCCGGACCTGATAGTGGGGCGTGACGGCCACTACTCAGTGGCGCCAGGGGTGGTGGCCGTCGAAAGCACTATCGCCACCTCATGCTCCGTTACCCATCGCTACCCTAAGTGTTTTAAATCTGTTCAGCCACAACATTGTCCGAAGGCATTGAAAATTCCTGGCAGGAAACCACAATATTTTTCTGGAATCACAGTTGAAACATTTGATGGCTGGAAGGAGAGCAGAAGTTAAAATTAAATTGGAATAATGATAATTGTTTTCCAAATTCACTAACGCTACTCTATTGACGTCAAATATATATGACCACAAATATAATAGTTGTTCCACATTCCTTTAATTAGTTGGTTATGTTTATAATATTTTGTATCTAGGTTAATATAATTTTTATATTAGACCCAAATTTGTAAATTGGATGTTACTGTTCTCAATTGCTTAAATTACCCAATTTGTCACTTTACAGTAGTGTGGACGAATAGTAGTCTTTTTTTTAATTTTGTTGCGATCATTAACTTAATAGGGTCTAAAAATAATTTTAGTGAGTTGTTTCTGTCACCCTTTGGAAATCTTCTAGGGTGAGCTTGATACATGGTTAAGTATAACATCAGCAGAACGCCAGGGAAGATGTGGTGTAGAGGAACTTTGCAACAGGTAAATACTTAGGGCTAAACAGATTTTTCTTGTTTGCACCGCTTGGTCACAGGACATGTGGATTGTCACCTAACACGGGAAGTTCTCTGTATATGCTGAACACAGCAGAGTCTACATTCTACTCGTCCGTAGCAGGAATAAATTTGAGATATCGCACATATTTTCTCATGAATATATCGCTCATGCGGTGAGGATGAAATGTTAATATTTTAGTAGGATTGGAATGCGATTAGAGAAGATAAGTAGGCCTGTATATATTTTTTTGACTTAGGCTATGAAGAAAATTCTCATAATACTGAGCGTAAGATTTCTTCCAATAGTGTGAAAATGTAGAGAATATATCAGAGATAAACTATATTTACATATGCCAGATAGACTTCAGGTTTAAGCTAAGATCAACAATATAATTGTTATTAATTAATCATTTTTCTTGCGCGTGGTCATTTAAAAATCTGCGATCTTGTTGCCTTAATGACAAGGAATGCTTTTTACTATTGTTTTTTGTGTTGTTATATCCTAATAATCACATAATGAAACTCGACCATGGCTACTATCAACATCAACTATGCCGCCATCATATAATAGAAACACCAATCTGCACATTCGATCAGGAGATTTTCTAGCTCAAACATATCCTGTTATCCTGTCGACAGTGCTGCAGTGCATTCACTTTTACAGGCGCCAAGAAGGGCTCTCAGTCAGATTTCCAATGAATGTCACTACCCTTCTATAAATGCAAAATGAACGGTTCACAACACAATAATCCGTTTCCTCCAAGACACTAACAAACATATTTGAAGTGTCAGCTCCACATGAAGCTCATGCCAAGTCACAGGGAGGGAAGAAAAAGAACCAGTATATGAGGCTGCTAAATAAGTGGCTGGCTGAATTATCTCAGAGAGAAGCCCCCCTCCCATAAAAAAACCCCTAGAAAATTGAATTATTTTACAGGAATCAATAGGATTAACTGCATCAGCTTAACACGAGGAATCGGTTAATATGCATGGTTTCACAGAACCAATTAAAAACTTAATAATATTTTATCCATGATGGATTGGTGGAACTCCCGCGACTGTGATGTCACACCCATAATTAAAAACTTACAACCCATAATTAAAAACTTGTTTTACTTGATTGAATTTTATGTGCACTCAATTAGACTAAACAGACACTAATTTCCCTATAATCACCTATGACATTACTGTCGATCTGTTCACAGAAGCGCATATATACGATTTTATTTTATATACACTTGTAATTATAGCTTTAAAACATATTGAAACATACACCACTGCTCTTTTCAATTAAGCATATCCAACAAATAAAAGCGTAATGCACCAGTGCATCAAATTCAGAATTTAATTGGAAAGTATAGTTTATACTGCAATAGTACAGATTAGTTTCAAATCGCACCAAGGTATATGTATCGAAAATAAAGTAAGTACGAAAGGTGGTAGATTGAAACCTTTTATTAAATCCTTTTCCCACTTTACAACAGGTACATACATTCATTAGCAAACAAAATGTTACTGGAATTACATTTAAAAGGAGAAAATAGATTCATTCTGAGAAATTTTGTGATAATGCTCTCAGTTCTGCGATGATTATTTCATGGCAAATCTGATGTAAAACTAAAATCAAAAAATTAATTTGAGAAGTACTACTTGCAACGTATTTGCTTAAGATGCGTTTTAGTTTTAATTACTTACAGTGTATCATAGCATCGGCTTTTTTAAAATTTCAATATCCTTTTGTCTCCGTTGATAATCCTGTTTTGACACTTTGTGGAGCATCAAACTTATAACAATTCCATATTCTATACGTCTGCAGTTCAAGAGTTTCTGGAGAAAGCCTGCAGCTATGCACGTCGAAGGTCCATTACGTTGGCAATCACTTTTATTTCCTTGAGGTCCTGAAACTGAAGAGGTGGCCTGGACCCGTCGTCTCAACACGAGCAAGTAATTTAAATGGTAATTAACAACGCAGAGCTCGGCAGAACTATTAATAAACAATGAGCGTTGCGCCGGCTGGGCGGTGGCGTGTTAGGCGGGACAGCCTAATGGCCGGCTTAGCGCTGTTTGTCGCAGCCGAGGTAATAGCTCCCCTTATCTGAGGCCACAGCTTAACGCTTTAAAATTGGTAAATCAATTTCTGAGCACGCTCTCCCATCTTCCCACCCAAGGGGTTTAAATTGTGGATCGCCGCTTCACAAGGAAGCGCATCTTCAGAAACCTCAAACACGTCGAGAGAGAATACGTCCATATCCCGAGACGCATAATAATTTTTTACTAATAGTTTTGAAAAAAAATTACAATGTAAGTACGAAATTCAGTATTCTTTACAACAGACGAATGTATTTGTGATTATGTTACCGGAAATTATAGTTCCAGATCAATTCGAGGAGGAATAAATAAGATTTCCCCCCCTTTTCCAGTTTTACGCCTCGTCGGCGCTTACTGTGGGGACTGGGGAGGGGGGGGGGAGCAAGGAACAGGAAGGAATTTTGTGATGGGCTTTTGAAAGAAACATCCCAGTATTTGCTTGAAGCAATTTGGGGAAACCATGGAAAACGCAATTCTGGAGGGTCCGACAGGGATTCGTAGCCACGTCCTCCCGAATGCGAGGCCAGAGCGTTACTGCTTATTAGTATGTGGAAATTATCTTAGGATGCATTCAGTTTCTGAAATAATAAAAGACCTTGGCTGGGATTCGGTTAAGCATATACTTGGTAAAGAGAAATGTGTGCATGTAGTAAGGATTTACTGGCGATGAGGACTGGATAAATGCTACTGAAACATTTAGGAACAGCATATTAAATGGAAGAGATGGTTCTAACAATAAATTATCGCTTGACTTCTGGCATAAGGAAGTAGTAAAGTTATCATTTGTAAGTCTGCAATTCAGGGACGCGAACATGTTGCTTATATAAATGATGAACATTATATCTTAGATTATAAAGGATTTAAAAAAAAAATATTTATGAATAATAAGTAGGTGTGCAGGAAGATTGCCACTGTGGCATACGCTCAATTAAAATTATTTAACAAATAATACTGTCTGTATAATACTTTTATCCATGTCATTGCAGCTAACGACGACAATAATCAAACACCGGAAGAGGAATAATGTGAAACGAATGATTAATAAAGAGCCTCAGATCATGTACTACAAACGTAGGGGAGATTTTAACCAATGATTTTCAGGTGCACCCTCTGATGGAAATAACAAAGAATCAAGATATCAGATCGATCATGAGAGATTTCAGCGTTATGTATAGACATGTATGTTGGTTCCAAACAGTAACCCAGGAACCCAGCACATCGTCAGAAATCATGTAAATTTCACTGTCGTTCTGAAAGTCGTTATTAGAAAAGTAAAATATCTTAGAGTTCAGAAAAATAAAATTGACTGAAGTACATCAACAAAATTTGAGGATTAGTTTCTGCCAACACGGAATGTACAAGGATAAACCTTACATCTGGCAGCAACACGCTTAATTTTTTAATAGAAGGCATATGTAAGAGAACTGTTTCAACGATTTAATCTTAATATCCGTATCGGATAAATTTATTTGAGTAGGAGAGTCAACTTTTAGCAGTGATTATCGCTGTCTCAAAGTTTTCGGTGTTTACCATTTCTTGCTGTTTAGTCCTGACGCGGAAACCATGTCAAGGTTCTCGCTGGACAGTCCTTCCAAATAATGCTGATTGCAACATCATTAATTAGTTCTTTAACTAACAGGTTTTTACCGTCTGGTAACTAGGTGAATTCTTTCACCTTTAACCAAAAGATAATATTTAACACAGCTTCAGAATAGATTTTTGAGTCAATGATATAACAAGAGCGTCAAAATCACATTCTATCTTAGTTATATCTTCAATAATAAACATACGCCAATAAGCATTAAACTACGTCCGGAAACACTAAAGCACATTACCAAACAATTCCAGTGATTAAACTTAAGCGAACATTCCTACTTGACAACTTGCAAATATCAAAACTTCTGACAATAAATCTAAAACTGTTACGAAATACTAATGTTTCTGATCGCCCTTAACGCGAGCTTAAAGAAACGCCCAAGAATCATCAATAACCCAATAAAGAGTGCCGACAGACGTTTCTCGAACGTTAATAATCTCACTGACAATCAGAATCATACGAACATTAAAACTAGTACCAAATCACTCACAATCATTAGGAAACATTTAAAAGTGGAAATTTACGGGAGTTTAAACATAAAACGAGCAACATAAATAACTTCAAATAGCTGAAAATCATCCTCAAGACACCGTTGCCTTTATCAACATTAATAATTGTAAGCTTCCCAGTAATATTTCAAATTTCATATTGATTTTGATCGTATTACACATAATTTACAAAGCCTCCTTTCATAAAGACAATATTCATTCATATAAAAAAAAAAAACACAAATTAATACTTAACCAACTTTCATGTCTATGTACAGTCGGGGACAGAATTCGAGAGACCCCTCGCCTTTCGATTATGCTTCATTCTAGACACGAATACCGCATGGGACAGCATAACTGGTAGGTGGTACACTAAATTCATGATAAAATAGACCTCTCATACCCAGCACTTTACCCAAAACTAAAAAAATGAGCCCACGCAGCAAGAAACTCGCAGACGCTCAGAGGGAAAGTTCGGAGTTCTACAGTAAAAATAATCACGAATATCACTATTTTAGTCATAATAATTATTTAAATAACCAAATTGATTAATTATAGAGAGATGGTAACACTTTTTTCGTAATTTTGATAACCGTTGTGTATTTTTTTTTTCCTCGAATAAACAGTTAACAATTCGCTAGCAAACGCAATTATATGGCGAGTACAGAAAAAGAATCGCTAAATTACGCACGGAAAACCAATAAGAGAGTTTGAATGGATTTAGTTACACTTTCTAACGCTGCAGCGTTATAGAACTGTGCGTGTGACAAATACACACAAAGGTTAAGGGTAAGTAGAAACAGCATTCACGAAAGAACTCTAATGGTAAACTAAGTTACGAAATATAAATAAAAAATTAAATGGTGCGGAATATTAACACCTTAATTTTGTTTTCATCATACCATATTTAGAAGGTAAGCTAAACTTGAACGCAGTAGCAACAGTTTTAGTAGTAATAATAATAATTAAGAACAGTAAATAAATAAAAAAATTCCGTCTGCAATGTGAATTAGCGGTTCCACATTTTAAATCTGGAAGATGGAAGTAGTAAAACTATCATCTCTCTCTTTGTTTCTAACTAACACTGATACTTCTATAAAATTTTCTGTCAAGCTTTATTTCCTGCCGTCCAAGCCCGATGGGTTATAGGTAACACTGTTACCTGGCATTCGGGAGGCCGCGAATTCAAACCCCGTCGGAGATCCAGTTTCAGTATTACATGATTTTCGTAAATTATTTTTATTTGAGCAATTATGTTTTGCTTCTAGCTTTACATCTAATCGAGGTCATTAGAGGCAGGGAAGGACTGGGGACAAGTAATGGGGAGGAATTCGTCCATGGCCTTTTGAAGGAACAATCCCGGCATTCGTTTGGAGTGATTTGGGGAAACCATCTAAAACGTTTACCTGGATGACTAGATGGGTATTCGAACCCACGACCTCCCGAAAGCCGAATACCACATACCCACCACGTTATTTTTTTTTTGTCTTGTCTTCGTCATATCTTCGGCGGCAATGTGATATGAATCCTGATAGTATTGGAAACTAGGATCGGGTAAGAATTTCAGCCACCGCTTTTTGAAGGAACTTTTCTGGAGTTCAGCTGGAGAGATTTACGAAAATCATGTAATACTGAAACTGGATCTCCGACGGGGTTTGAATTCGCGGCCTCCCGAATGTCAGGTAACAGTGTTACCTATAACCCATCGGGCTTGGACGGCAGGAAATAAAGCTTGACAGAAAATTTTATAGAAGTATCAGTGTTAGTTAGAAACAAAGAGAGAGATGATAGTTTTACTACTTCCATCTTCCAGATTTAAAATGTGGAACCGCTAATTCACATTGCAGACGGATTTTTTTTTAATTTATTTACTGTTCTTAATTATTATTATTACTACTAAAACTGTTGCTACTGCGTTCAAGTTTAGCTTACCTTCTAAATATGGTATGATGAAAACAAAATTAAGGTGTTAATATTCCGCACCATTTAATTTTTTATTTATATTTCGTAACTTAGTTTACCATTAGAGTTCTTTCGTGAATGCTGTTTCTACTTACCCTTAACCTTTGTGTGTATTTGTCACACGCACAGTTCTATAACGCTGCAGCGTTAGAAAGTGTAACTAAATCCATTCAAACTCTCTTATTGGTTTTCCGTGCGTAATTTAGCGATTCTTTTCTGTACTCGCCATATAATTGCGTTTGCTAGCGAATTGTTAACTGTTTATTCGAGGAAAAAAAAAAATACACAACGGTTATCAAAATTACGAAAAAAGTGTTACCATCTCTCTATAATTAATCAATTTGGTTATTTAAATAATTATTATGACTAAAATAGTGATATTCGTGATTATTTTTACTGCAGAACTCCGAACTTTCCCTCTGAGCGTCTGCGAGTTTCTTGCTGCGCGGGCTCATTTTTTTAGTCTTGGGTAAAGTGCTGGGTATGAGAGGTCTATTTTATCATGAATTTAGTGTACCACCTACCAGTTATGCTGTCCCATGCGGTATTCGTGTCTAGAACGAAGCATAATCGAAAGGCGAGGGGTCTCTCGAATTCTGTCCCCGACTGTACTTAATTCCGAAGATTAAAATTCATAAAAGGCTGGGTCTAATGACTGAGTTACAGATAAGTAATCGCAGTGTATGAGAATATGAATTTGACAGCGGTATGATTTAGATGTGAAAATTATTAAAACTTAAAAGCAGTGTTAATTGGATTGTATAAAAAATAAATATGTGTTTCAATCAATATATCGGTAAAATGTTAAAAGGCATATAAATAAAAATAGATAACGAAAATTTAGTTTTTTACAACAAGATTACATCTAATTCATTCACGTAAGTACGTTTGAATCGTCGTACCTGTCGCAACAGAGCTCCACTTTACTACTAAATCAGAGCTTCTAGACAATTATAATAAAATAATTTTAGAAGTGATAGAAAATCTTAAAACAGATGAGCAATAGAGATGAAATTTTCGACGCAGTTATATCCGATTATCACAGATATAGACATACAACGACATGTACCAAGGGCAGAAATCGAAGGAATCATACGACGAGTGGTGGACAATGAGGTAGAACCTGATGATATGTGCTTTGAAGTACTGAAGTTACCCGACAACAATGAAACTGGTTTGTGATTAATCATGTTAATATTATACAAACATTTCATGAATTTCTGACCTCTCTCGAACGACGTCTATCACTTTAGCAATGCGAAAAAAAGCAAAGCGTTGAAAAGTTCATCCACAGTGCCTTGTTTTTCCCTCATTGGACCAACAGTTTTGTGAGTCTCGTTCCGAAGATTCTTATATTTCAAGTGTAGGGAAATATTGGTGATAAAACCATCGACTTCATAAAAAAAGGAAAACTATTTTAAGCGAGAGATACATTCTCCCCTGAGCCAATACTTCTTCAATGTCTACACAAAAGAAGTTAGTAAAAATCTCAGAGAAAATTGGTTTGTACAATGAATACAAAAAAAGTAACAGTACATTTTGATTGCAGAGATAAACGATTTTTTTAGTACACAAAACAACAAGGACTTTCAAATGCTTCGTGATGCAAGACAGGGCTCAATCTTACTACCCTAGTCGTTTAGTAATAATTCCCAGTCAGTACTAAATAAAGCTCAAGAAGATATGTAATGAGGAAAAACCAAACCGGAAGGAATAAAAAACCGGCGACCAAATGGTTCCGTCTTTTTAGTGGGAGTGCCGAAGACAATTATTCAACTTTTAATAGCATGAGTCGTATCGGCACTCATTACGTATGGAACCCATATTTACGATCGTCAGTGAGTAGAAAAACACTGTTTCAGTATTGATTATGTCAAAGAAGAGATCATACAGTAATCATTTATGTCGGCGTATATTAACGACGTTGAGTGAAAGCCGAACATCGTCGCTTGAAGAACAGTTGCGATCTTTTGTGTGAGATAATCCTACTATCTTAATGACTGCTTCATTTCCCTTTGGGATAACTGGGAACCAAGAAAAAAAAGCAGGTGGAAACCTACCAGCCCACGGGAAACAAGAGGTTTATTGGTACCCGTGTTTGCCACCGCCACAGAGGTTAGTATTTTGAGAATGGATAGGAAAATGTTAGCGGGAAGTGGGACAACCAATATGGATAAAACCGAGTTTTACTCTTGTAGAAATAAGAAACTGAGACACTCTTGGACGATCCCTTAACACAGCGAATTCTCTGCTCTCCAGAGCATGGACGGAACTTAGACTGATCTTCGGTTTATGGATGTCACTCTCTATAAGCTTGAGTGGGTTTTACAGATTCCCGTGACCTTAATGTCAGAAATGTGTCACAGAAGTTACAGTGGAGGCGAAGGAGCCTTCTGTTCATACATTGCTCCCAGCCGCGTCTTGCTTCTTATCATACGATTAGGTTCATCACCAACGCATGCGCCCATAACTTAATAGGCAGCGAAATTGGCGTTGAAATACCAGCATCGCACGACCCAGGAATAAATCACCATCACGTTAACAAAAACAAACTACCACGTGTATCCTCCAACGAAATATTACTATGCTTTTTAACGACTTGAGTCAGAGTTTCATACCGAATAAAATGTTTATCGAAAAAGCAGTGGGTTTATTAAAATCATTCAAGAATTACACGCACTGAAGAGCTTTGTTTCTTTAATTAGTCTCTCGACTTAATGCAATCCTCCATCTTCTCCTATCTTGTGCTAACCTCTTCATCTTAACATACCCCTTACAATATACATCTTCAATCATCTGCTTGATATATTCTAATTTTTGTCTCTCTCTGCAGTTCTTACCTTCCACTGTTCCCTACACCAACAAATTAATCAATTCCGAATGTCTTAAAATGTGAGCCATCATCCCATCCCTTTTTCCTTCCGTACACTTCTTTCCTCAGTTACCATCATTTCTTACTTTATCTGTACAATAAATTTTCAGCATCTTTCTCTAGCACCACGTTTCAAATGCATAAATTTTCCTTCTTTCTGGTGTTTCAAAAGAACTTTCTTCGCTACCATAAAGTGCTGTGCTTCACAAATAGATTTAAAAATATCTTTCTGAATGAAGGTGCATGTAGCTCATATTTTACTGTAATTAAGAGTTATGTTGTCAAAGTTCCATTAATTTAAAACCGATAAATTAACACCTTCATTTCCCACTGATTTAATTACTCCGTCCAACAAACAATGAAATTAATTATTAATTTTTCATAACTGAAGTAATGCAACAAGTGACAAAATGGAAATGATAATCGACAACCTGCAACATGAGATGGCAGTATCAAGCTTAAGAAGAGAAGAATCCAATCAATGGGAAGTTTGTTATAGAAGGAAGATTAGTTTTGGTGCAAACCATCTTCCACCAGTCACATTTTCAAGATGCCACCAGTCAGTTGTTCTTAAAGATTTCTTTTTTGCTGTCGTCAGTCTTTCGACTGGTTTGATGCAATCCTCCATCCCTTCCTATCCTGTACTAAACTCTTCATTTCTACATACCCCTTACAACCCACGTCCTCAATTATCTGCTTCATATATTCTAATCTCTGTCTTCCTCTACAGTTCTTACCTTCGGCTGTTCCACAAACATATTAACCAATCGAGCATGTCTCAAAATATGACCTACCAGCCTGTCTCTTCTTTCTGTAAGCTTCTTCCATAAACTTCTTTTCTCATTCATCATTTCCAAAACTCGTTCATTTCTTACTTTGTCTGTCCACTGCATACAATACGGTTTTACGTAGTATATTAGAGCTGTTTATTGCAGTTCTAAAGTAAATTTGGAGTAAAGTGATACAATAGAAAGATTTTGAAATATGTCAGTAATGTTTGAACCCCTAAAACTAGCTAAAATCAAAACGTTTCTGTTTTGAACAGCGAGCTAAGACAATTTTGTTGCTTTTAGCAGCAATTCACGTCGGTTTTACAGTACAACTGCGGCGAGTTTCATTGTGCAAATATAGATTACGTAGCCGGACAGAGGAAGCGATGGTAAAAGGTCAGCAATATTTATGGCGGCGCCGGCGGGGGTGACATCCAAACAACGCAGCGCGACTCTCATCTAGCATTCACAAACGGCAACATGTGGCGGCATGACCATATGTCACGGGCCTTCTGCTTGTTTGCACAGGGAACATCAAAACTGCGGCTAAGAGCTAAGTAAACAGCGTACGTATTCTATCGGAGATTCTGATAATAGACAGGTGGAACCGTATTTTTATCCCTCTGAAACCTTGTAGTGGGAGCCTTAGTGGGCAAACTACGTTACAATTATCTATCATACCTTTATGATTAACAATTGTGGATTTTTAATTTTAAATTTTATGAAGGAGTGAAAATTTATTAATTTTGCAAGAATCTCGACGTTAGTTGGAATTTAGGAAAAATGTCACAAGATGACATTTATTTTCTTATCACTGGCGATTACAAGTCTGAGCGAATTTACCGTTAACATTAACACAAATTGGCAAAATCATAAAAGCAACTCTCAGAGGTACAATTAGCCGTCATGAGCAAGCAAACAATTGTATATTTACTTTTAAATATATCTCAGAATCAAAATGCAAGAAATAATGACAACTGGAAACAATGAAAAATACAAGTTATTACGACCTCAGACAAAGGCATCATAATACTGTGACTTTACAGTTAAAAAGACAATCATGGGCGCCACGAATGAACAATATATCATTCGAAAATAACTAGTTCTGGCAAATTATGCCGCTAGCTCAGGGGTTTTTACAATTACAAAGTGAGAACATGGACCTATCTTCTCAAAGTCGTTTACGGGTTCTGTTTCACGGAATGCACAATCAGATGGCTTGGTCGTAATAAGTTACCATTGCAGTCCTGCATCTGATGTCTGTGGTGACTGTAGCGGACCCACGATATGTGAGATTATCTCACAAGTCGGCTATAGGCATCTCTGGTCTGACAATGCGCATCATCGCATTACCGGCTGTGTTGCTGTGATAAGCTTGCTCCAGCAAGGCAAGCTGGCAGCCAGATATCGTACAACGGCAGTTGGCGAGAGAAGACAACTTTCCAAGTCAACCTCACACTAGACTCGCATAGCTTGGACTCGAAGATCGAAGTGCAGCTAGTCGCTCTTCCCTCTCGCGAGGAAACTTCTCGCTCCGCCCCTTTGTAGTCTCGAAGCTCACATATAACAGAAATTTCCAGGGTTTTGAGTTATACGCTCATTTGGATTGGATCTTCAGGTCGGCACCTAATGTCACGTGATATCCCCGATATGTGATTTGGCCAGAGTATCTAACAGAGGTCGGACATATTCGGCTAAGTTCGCCGGGGTGAGAGCACATTCGGGTGTCGGGCGGCAGGTATTTCCCGCCAGGTGAGTGACTCAGTTGACCACCCACCCCCAGGGAGCAGAGTGTGTGGTCCGGCAAACCCCAAATCCGCGACTTCTTGGCACCAAGGTTCGGGAACACCAGATTAGCTTCAAGCCTACATAGCTCAATAATTCTTTAATATTCGCATTACCAAGATACACTGTATGTTCACCATTTCAATACAGTCCTCACTTGGAATCTTGCGTACTTTATAAAATTACAGCAAAAATCTATTTAGGTGGTCGCCCAAGATTTATGTAAATTACTCTAACATTATGATATATATAATAAAAATGCACCTTGTAACGTGGCGACAGCGCGGCTCGTTACAACCTATAAATCAATTTTAGAGAATTATCTATCAGTACTGTCATGTGTAATCTCAGACAATATTTATTAACCTTAATAATGTCTGATTATATTAATGAGATGAAGTTCTTGATTTTTCCTTAGCTCTATACTGAATCTTAGACCATAAATGGATTGTTACGATCGCCACTTGAACAGCAAAAATATAGTGGAAAATTTGGGTTGTGCCAGATTATAAGCGAGAATTTCTGTATCATTATTACATTCAAGATACATATAAAACGAAAACTGTGGTACTCTGACACTTTTATTATTGTAAAACAACACTCCAGCAATAAAATTCCACTTAAATTTGTGGGTTTATGGCTGCGTCAATGATGTCGTTACTGCCAACGTTTCGGTAAACAACCTGGGGCTTTTCTCAGGGCTGTTTCGGGGCAATATATGCTCTACTGTCGTCTGGTTACACCTCTTCGTCGTTCTCCTGTCACACTAAGCTCGCAGTACAACATATACAACGAGATCTCTGGAATGGCTGACACTCGCTGCCGGAAATTCAATAGTCTCGATGGCTGAAAACCAAAACTCTCCGCGTAACGTGCAGGCGAACGACGTGGTTGTGGAACCAGCCGTCAGCAGGGTATAACTCAGTCCGAAATATCCCTGGTGAAGGCCCTACTACGCTGGCGACTGAAACTTTGGCAGTAGCAACATCGTTGACGCAGTGCTAATCCCACAAAGTAATTGGAATTTTACTAACAAGACGCCAGCTGAGAGCTTCAAATTTTATAATATTCCGGCAGCTTTGGAGAGATATTTCAAGAACATACACTGCTAATATCTTCTTGAAAATCCTCAACAGTCAATGAGTTTCAAGGAAACAGGTATACACACACAAAAATTATAATTTCCTGGTCTAAAGCAGAGGCAAGTATGAAACTATTTTAAATTCCTTCCATCATTCAGAGCTTGTAGAATGCACTAACACATGAATCTAACTCCTAGAATGTTAAATTATTTAGTAGGATCACTATTCAAGTGTTGGGAGAAATGCTTGTATGATGTGATATAATGTGAAATGTATTAGTTCATTATGACAGCACATTGGAGATTCTTCATTTTTATTCTATTAAGTGACACATTCCTCACAAGCATTATATGCCTTCAGGGGTGACCTTATCACGACGCTTTTTTGAAACAAGTGAAGAATGCGAGTTTTTCAGAGTCTCTACTTAAACGGTAAGATGGAAGGTGGGTAATTACTCAGAGAAACTATTGAAAATCTTAAGAGTAACTGGTTCGTATTATGTCTCTCAATGGAGCTTGTGGTGTTACATACAATCACATTAATATGAGTTGTCAGGGCATGTAGTGCGCAGAATTAGTGTAATAGTTCCAAGATGTGGGAAGCATTTTCTGCTGAGAAGAGGTCAGCGAACTTTTAACCTGTTACGGCGAACTCTTCATTCAGACTGGAACGAAAGACGACGAACACACAAAATAGGATGCTAGTTTGAAATGGCAAATATACGATCTTTCACCGCTCATAGGGAGAGGGGGGGGGGGGGGAGTCTGCCGCAGATCTGTGCGTGGGCAGTGTTGACGGGAGACATTTACCTAGAAATCCTACTGCACTAAGCTGGAGCGACCAATTGCAGATACGTAGTAAGGTCAAGACTCGCCAAATTAGAGATTCTGTGAATGCTCACTGCGAGAGATGGAAAACCGAATGGACACGAAAAAATTACCACAGTTTACGAAGAAATCATCACGTCAAAGGAAAGGTGTGCTGATTCTGAGTATGCTTGGAGGGGAGTAGCGTTTTCGTTTACAAAATTATTATTATTTTTTGTATAATGTTGTTTCATGTCCGCCAGTAAGGAAAGAGGTAGGAACTCCTACAAAGACGATTGAATTACAGAAAAATCCGCTAAGAGGAGGAGCAAGAACCCGAGGTTTTAAAAGTTGGCGTGAGTAGCTCCTCAAGGCCTTTCTGGATCTTCGTGTCTTGTGCTTGGGTACGAGAATGACCACAAAGCCGACAGCATATCATGTCTTCATTTTGTCTTTATTTTGAGTCACAAGGTGACATATAAATTCATTGTGGGATCGGAGGTTGCAGATTACGTCAATGCCGACCAGACGGTAAAGGACAAATTTTTCACAAATTACTAATATTGTGATTACACTTAAAGCTTCCATGGTTTCCCAACTTAAGGCTCTGAGCGGAGAAGTCCGCACTATAAGAATCCTTGCTCTCCGGTTTACAAACTGAGAAATTAGCCGTGGCAGTTGGATTCAGTGGTTTCTATGATTAAAACAGGGACAATAACTTTTAATAATTAATCTCATTACGTGTCCTGCAGAAAACTCTAAATTATGATTTTGTAAAAGAAAATCAGAACGGGTGTTTCTTTTTGCCTTGTATTACTTCATTATTTAATTTTAGTGGCCATTAATGTACGACAAGGGTATTGTTTGTGTATAATTTTTGATTGTTTATTACTATATGTAAATATACCTTATGTTTGTTGATCATCAATCAAAGAATATATTGTCAGGTTATGACTTTTTCATTCTTGTTAATGATTAATAAACAATTTCGAGCACTTTTTTCAAACCATAATTTAAATAATCAAATGCATTTTCGTAAATTTAAACAATAATTAATTACCTTCTATTACGGCGGTATACCGTACCGCTTCAAGCTGGCTTGTATTGCGAACCGTGTGAACCTTCCTGATCTTACCACAGTATTAAATTGGTAACAAGAGTGCACTTACCATCGCTATGAGGGTGCATAGTCTGGGAGAAAAAAGTAAATCATGTTCCGAGAGAAGTGTGGTCCTAGATAGACTGTCGGTAGTGTTGTCTATGGTTTAGAAGATACGTTATGACGCACAATTATTCTCCATCTCTTTGTACCCTTGGAAAATGGCTGCCACATAAAAATTCAATGAATAAGACAGATTCTCTGAAATCTAAAAGATGCTCTGTGGCTGATGGTAGCATCGAGTCAAAGATTGATACGGCGTAGAGCAAAAGGGTTTGTAAAAACTACAAGTCTGGCTGTGTTTGTTCTCCAGTGCTGATTATTTTTTCCTTTTGGAAGAAATGAAAAGAGAATAAATCTGCGGATGAACCAGAGCCAGCGCTGATTTCTCGAACTGTAATATTACAATACTAAGAAGACACGTAAAGACCGGAAATGAATGAATAAAATGTTTTAATGCTCAGAGATTGTTACTGACGGCTCTGATAGCCATCGTAATGCTTAATATGAAGTTTCAATATGTTTTGTAAAAATAATTCCAGTAATTTATACATTATTTATAAAATGGGTATGAGACTGGATAATACAAATAAGATTTTAGGTGTGGAAAAGTTAATTGAAAGGTTGTTTTTGATCGCATAATTCCCCTATTTTATAGAAAGTAAAATGTGTGCTAACCTAATAAAAAATGTTACTCCTAACTTAGGTGCCACAGGGAAAAGAAACTGAATTAATATCCACAAAGCAGGCAGTCAGATAATTTAGGTAGAACACAGCTGATAAGACGTTACCCCAAGTGAACACCTATGTGCTATTATTGTAGTGTTCATGTTCTTGAGTTGATGGGTGTTTATAAATTGTTTTAAGCGCCCCACACACTTACAATTTATCTAAAGCCACTGAACTGCCAGTTTATCGTACTTGTAAACACACATACAGCCGATATTAATGCGTAACTGTTAATGTGTGGATTGTTCAGATCGGGGCCTGAACTGCCAGCAGT
Source organism: Vandiemenella viatica (assembly GCA_031002005.1). Classification (NCBI taxonomy): domain Eukaryota; kingdom Metazoa; phylum Arthropoda; class Insecta; order Orthoptera; family Morabidae; genus Vandiemenella; species Vandiemenella viatica. The sequence goes on from JARYHS010013630.1 coordinate 235,335,195, forward strand.
CGACAGTTAACAATCTTTGAAGTTTACGATCTCAATGCCAAAACGGACACACACGCGCAGTTCGACTGCAGTTACCGCGCCTGACAGATACGTTATTCTGTGCCTGACGACAGGTCACAGATCTATCGCGCTGTTTAATCTGTTTTGGACTGTCAGGAAATTGGAACAACAAATCGCAATTCATTTCCTCATTTATTGAATTATATCGGCAATTTTCATGTTTGTGGAAGGTAAAAGATGAGTCGTATGTAAATAAAAAAAAAACCTGACGCTTCAGAACTGTCACAGTTTAGATGTTCAAAAAATGCAATAACTTACTGTACCTGGAATTGAACGTATTCTGTCTATAGTTTGGTTATAAGTTACATTTTCTATATATTTCTATCGTTTCCGTGGTTTATTATAATATAAAAAGTTACTGAACAATAAACAAAATAAATATTATTCTTACCTGTATGTAAAAATCCTTGAGAGTCTGGTAAATAAATATGGCAGTTTCTGGCATTATCATACCACGTGCTAGTGGTTAATTTCTCTAAGAAAACTTTAAATCTTCAAAACTCTGACCTATAGCCAAATATCGCAACGTGAATGTCAGTCTTTCTTCTGCAGTAATTGCTTGGCGCATTCGGGTTTCTGCTTTTGTGATGAATGGGCCAACTAAACTTAACAGTTCATTCAAATTTTCGTCATTCATTCTTAAGTAATTAATTAAGTAATCCATATGTGATTGTCGTAGTCATGTGGGAACGATTACGCCTTTCGTGCAACCACTGTTTCATCCAAAACCTCTTTTTTCGTCCCGGTGTTGCAAGTAATAACATATTATTCAAGATCGCAGTCGCACAACGTTTTCTTAGTAATAAAATGCGACCCATTGTTTACGTGAATTATATTAATGAAACAGTAAATTTGAAACGTACAATTACACTGCATCCGCGCGATTTGATCGATTTCTAACCAGAGTCCGCTGGACTGAAGTTCACAAGCTTCAGTCCACTGGCCTGAAGTTCACGAACTATAAAGCGCCCCACACACTAACAGACGAAACCACGGAAATGATAGAAATATATAGAAAATGTAACTTATAACCAAAATATATACAGAATACGTTCAATTCCCTGTACAGTTAGTTATTGCATTTTTTTAAACATAAAAAACTGTGACAGTTCTGAACCGTCAGGGTCTCTTTTTTTATCTGCATACGACTCATCTTTTACCTTCCACAATTATGGAAATTGCCAATATAATTAAAGAAAATTAGGAAACGAATTGCGGTTTGTTGTCCAATTTCCTGACAGTCCAAAACAGATTAAATAGCGCGAAAGATCTATGGCCTGTAGTCAGACACAGAATAACGTATCTGTCAGGCGCGGTAACTGCAGTCGAACTGCGTGTGTGTGTCCGGTTTTGGCCTTCAGATCATAAAATTCATAGATTGTTAACTGTGGACCGCTGGCAGTTCAGGCCCCGATCTCATCAATCCACACACTGACAGTTAAGCAATACCTGCAGTCTACGTTCTTAATATCGACTGTATATGTGTACGATAAACTGACAGTTCAATGCCTTCAGATAAACTGTAAGTGTGTGAGGCGCTTAATGAGTGGGCAGCAGCACAGTCCATGCCTTGTACAGGCCACCGCCTACAGGCAGATGTCGTTTATGTGTGTGGTGCTTTGAGATTTCAGCCTACAGTTCTTAGTCACAGACATCGGCCTGCAGTTCGTCTGTAGGTGTGTGGAGCGCTTTAGACATATGTCCTCATTCTCAGCTGCTGCAGTTCGTCTCTCTCAGTGGGAACATAGTCTCCCGCAATTCTTCATTGCCTTCAGTTTGTAGCATTACTTCGAAATGGTTTTCGCATTTAGCAGACATAGCTGAGTTGTTTGCTACATTCTCAGCTTACTAAGACATTTTCGTACTTTGGTCACTACATTAAACTGCCAGAGGAACTGGTTAAGACGATATACTTAGAAAGATGTTATATAACTTGTAAAATGTTTTACTGTGGAGATATTGTGTGATAGAGACATGATTGTTCGTAAACATTGAATAAATCTGTAACTAGCCAAATAGCAAACAAATTTATTTTGTAAATTGCGCGATTTCTTGCTAATTAGATATCCACCAATCCCGATTGATGAGTGGTAACGCTGGGGCATGACATTCGGGAGGACGAGGGTTCAGATCAACGTCAGGCGGTCAGGAGTCATTTTTCCATGGTTTCCGAAATGACTCGAGGCGAATGCCTGGAAGGTTCCTTTAAAAGGCCATACCCGAATCCCTTCCCTGTCCCGCAAAGATCATGAATGTAATCCTTTTTATAGTAGAGTCTGATGACTAAACCTAGCGACCTGTTTTCCTAATAATGTACACGTGATATTGTGCAAGCTAGGTGAAGCAGGAGGAAAACCCGGGTGTTACCGAGCTTCATTCCTCAGCAGTGTCCCGTACTGTGGATTGGAGTGTGATTTCGTGCAATTTCACTGCTGTTTTGGCGTTAATTAATTGCTGTTTAACAACGCGCTGATGAACTGTTGAGAGTCTGCAGCCAGTTACTCTTATTCTCTTTGATGTGCAGTTTCCTAAACGAATTTAGGTAGAAAATTATGGAATTAAACTTAATAAAAACGATGTGGTACGTCGGAGTGAATACGTCCATATTACGGATACAAATTATTTTACAGCATTCCGAAAATCCTGAATGATTTCATTTGGAGACGTGTTATCTGCTGTGTGAGGAACATTTGAAAGACATAGTTGTTGTACAGGTGAAAACAGAATTTGCAGTTGATTCGGAAATTGTAATTATTTTTATTTCAATACTTAATTACATCTGAAAGTTCATCTCTTTCCTATCCTCCTATCGGGTGCAAAAACTTTAATTATCTATGTTCTTTAGCATAAGTTTGGTTGATTTTATTACGACGACAGTTTGAAGCTATGGTGGCAAACTTCGCCATCGCCCCGTACCAGTCGTCGTGATTACGATTAATCTCAATGTTACTTTTGAATTCTGTGATTCATCTCAGTTTACGTTTCAGAAATACTTATTTCAACAACGTAATAACATAAAACAAGTTACACATACCTTACGTATAGATGGAGCGTCCATAAACTACATAGCACCATTTTGGTCATTTGAAACCTCCCCTCCCTCCTCTCCATCCACGTAGCATAACGTGATTTTAGCCACTACCCCCGCCCTCCTCCTTGCGTGCACGATGCTTTGTTCCCTATTGATTTAAGAAGACACCTTGTACTGTTCTCGTTTGTCAAATTAGTGCAGATTACATACGAAGATAATTAAATGACGCTAATAAATATTTATATGCTGTTGTATTTTCTGTGCTTTTTGTAACTGTGGCAAATGATATAAATGGAAGGCTATGTGGCTTGGCTCGGAACCTCTCTCGTAGCCCAACGTAGCTTTCTATCCTCCTCCTCCCCTATATGGAGTCACGTAGTTTATGAAAACCCCCTCACTAAATGGCAATGCTTACAATGTTATCCAACAACTGCGTGCTATACAAACCATGACCGAAACATTAAGTGTTGCATTAATCCGGGATTTCAGACATAAGTTAAGTATCCATCCTGAAGTACAGTATGGAGTAGCATATAGAACCACGATCTAACTATTGACAAAGAACAGGTTGATGTGTTTTCAAACCACATTTATGTGTCCAATTTTCTGATATTTGAATAATTATTACCTACAGGCCAGCTTATATCCCTGATTTAACAGGTGTTCCACACAAAAGCAATCATGATGTATATATATATATATATATATATATATATATATATCATGTGATTTCCCTGGACTTAAGACATAATGGAATGACACTTTTGTGCCCGTAATATCTGCTAGAATACCATTTACAACGGTCAGCTTTACTTACGTCCCCTAATTGCACTTAAAAAGGTACTACAAACCGAGTGTTGCTACAAATACTTTAGTATGCTCTTACCTTTGATTTCATCCTCTGGTTTTCCACCAGGTAGACTACATTTTGAGTCCTATATTTTATTTCCGACGCCTTCTAATGTAGTCTTCTTTCAAGCAGTAAGAAAAATATGCTCCACCTTTCCTCTCGTTTATATCAACAAATTTTGACCTTTTTGCTCAATATTAATTAGCCAACATTCACTTGAAAACACATTACGTACATTAGACTGCACTCAACACAACTATGCTACTTTCTTTTTACCGAATTTTAAATTTTTTGTTATGCCCGTCCTTTTAACAGCTTAAAGCTCAAAGTTAAACCCGACATCTTTTGTTGGCTAATCTCTCGCCTCTTCCATCTTTCTCTTCTTCCGTTTAATAATTACTCCTTGTCATTAGGTCTCCCACAAACCGTTTTACTACTTGTCTGTCAAAAATCCTCCAACACAGTGCTATTAATATTTATACTTACCACAATAATCATACATAATAAAATACATTTATATTTTACAACCATACATCCTTCCTAGCGTGATGCATTTTCCTTACAACTGCCTGCCTGAAATGTTTCAAAAATGACTATTAATTATTATAATCGAAACATTAAGCGTCCACTGTCCCTCTCGAACCGCAACAGTCGTCTCAAATAGCTCTATTGTAGAACATCAATATGAGACACTGAATACTGCAAGAAATAAGATGTACGATTCTTTGAAACGGTTTAACAATTTCTGGTATGAGATTTCAATTTGTCTGATTATTCTGAAATCAGATTTAGAATATTTTAACAAAGAACATTGTGCACAAAGGCGATTTCCACTTTGCATATCCTGGAGACAGAGTTAACAATAGAAGAATGATACTACTTTTCTGAACTTTGAGCAGTGTGACGTTATCACCCAGTACTTCAGAAAATAGTATTGTTTCACTTTTTTCCGCTTCAGTACAGCAAGAGAACTTCGGAGAAAAGCAAACAGCAAGTCTGTTGAGACTCTCGGCGGAGTTCCCTTCTGTTACAGGTGTGTGTAGTGTGTTCTGTGCCAGAGCGGTGCGCCAAGCTTGCCACCATCCATCACTTAAAGTTGCGGTTGGAGTTTATATCTCGGCGACACGTGTCGCACCTGGTTCTTCCGCCGCACTGCACCGTGTATGGGAAGGAAACTGCCTCTGGTACTTGTCGCTGGCAGATCGGGGCTCAAGTTAAGCCAGTTCTCCTTTTGCGAACACGCTATTCCATACGAATTTCGTAAGGAAATCATTAGACGCAGTTTAATAAAATGCACAATGTATTAAGTAATGGTTTCCGTGCCTTTATTGTGGTTGATGAGAAACAATTAAAATGGAACAGTCCACAAAATTAGCAAAACATTTTATTTATTTTTTTAAAATAAAAATAAAACGATCTTCGGTCTCTGCGACCATTTCACCATCCCCAGTTTGTTTTATTGTTCTTTGCTCAAGAGATTGTTGGACACTATAATGAGAACAACATGCCAGTCATACTATGTATCAAATACTTAATGAAAATCATTCATGCTCCAGGCTGGACTCAAACCGGTGTTCCTTACAATGCAAGGCGGTACAAATACCAGAAAGTCTGTGTCAATATACACGGAGTGGGGTACTTGTTGTCCACTATCGCTAACTGGCCTGGTCGACATTCCTTTTTGTGTTTATTCGCTGAATAAGTATCACTGAAGACTTTTGGAACATAAATTAGGCAATAAAATATTCTATAAAATTAGGTTGGAATCAACGCAAGCAATTAATGTTAGCTATTAATTTCTGACAGATATTCTTATTCAGTTTTAAGCATGAATTATGAATTGGATAACTAGATTTTACCAGCTAATAATATAACAATTTTTTTAAGAGGAGTATCTGGCAATTATACATAAAAACCATTTATTTTTACTTATTTTGTTTACTTGTTTTAACTAAACTATGGGTCAAAACGGAGCAGAGATTTCTGTGAAAATTAATGTTTTTATTATTAATTATTATTATTATTTTTATTCTGTATGTTCGACTTAAAAAAATCACTTATGATGTTGAGTCTTTTCTATTTTATCTGAAAAAAATCTAAGGTGTTATTCAAACCGTTATCATATAGATAAGTCTTTCTGGTTCATAGATAAAATCGTTCTGGCCTCGCATTCGGGAGGACGGCGGTTCGAATCCCCGTCCGGGCATCCAGATTTGGGTTTTCCATGGTTTCCCCAAATCACTCCAGGTGAATGCCGGGATGCTTCCTTCAAAAGGCCATGGCCGAATTCCTTCCCATTCCTTGCCCCCATCCTTTCCCGTCTCTAAAGACCACGTTGTTAAAAAGGGACGTTAAACTGTTAAAAAAAAAAAAAAAAAAAAAAAAAAAAAAAAAAAAAACCTAGTCCCCAGTCCCAACCCGCCTCTAATGCCCTCGATGTCGACGGCGTAAAGCTATAAGTCCATACCGTCCGTTCATAAAGCAAATATCCATTTTGGCCTACGTTTCTTCTCAAAAATGCCATTTTGCAAAAATAAAAATGATTATCTTCGATATTCTTTATAATATTTCACTACAGTTCCATCATTTCACCATCAATGTGAGTATCTGACACATAATGATGCTTTAAAGCCATGACTATTTTGTTTTCTTCTGAAATTTGGCCTTTTAAAAAAAGGAAAATGATTTTCTGCGATGTTGTTAACGATGTTCCACCATAGTTCCATCATTGCTAGATGAATATCAAAATTAGAAACATCATCATCATTACGAGCAAGTTCAATCATTAAATTATGTGGTCTCTGACAGTAATACGTTTCGATAGAACATGAGCAGTCTTGTCCACGTCGAATGGTCTTGTGCGATCCTCTATCAGTTCACTCATAAAAACCTGCGTATGTCCTTGCCCCATCGGTATTGTGGCCTTATCTTGGTCGTTGATGATCTCTAACACTGTTTTTAGCCATCTGAATGTCTTTCCTGGGGGCAACATGGCCGGCACACTGCCACTTCAAGAAGCTGTCTTCTCCAAGATGTCTGAGTGACCCCTGTGACTGGTATAATATCTGTAGCTTTCTTGTTGTGTTTTCTGATTAAACTAGCATTAACTTTTCCATAATATTTTAGGCCGTAGGCCTCCTAAGTTTTCCATTCGTAAATTCATTTTGTGTTCAGGTCTCACATACGTTGTTGTTCTTTTGTTGGGGCTTAAGGGCGCGCCTACGACGGGGTCATTAGCGTCCAAACAATATCCGGCTATGCGATATGGCTTAAAATTTGTAGTATTACAGTCTGTATGGCCGACTGTATGGGGGTCGGCCACACAGACGGAAAATATAAATAAAATACTAAAATTTTGGCTGTAAAGGGGCCATTAAAAAAGAACATCACAATCCATGTCTTGTTGGCTGTGAAGGGGCCAACCAGACATAAAAGCTTAAAATTAATAGTATGACAAAAAAAAGAAACTATGTACATGGATGAGTTGCTGTAAAATGACCACTCAACCCCCTCCATGTTGTTGTTTTTGTGGCTTTAGGGAGCGTCGACAGCGAAGTCATTAGCTCCCTAACAATGACCAGCTAATACTTTGGCTAAAAATATACTAAAATACCATCTGCTTGGTCGATTTGTAAGGGGTTGGCCATACAGGCAGCAAATAAAATAATTCACAAAAGTAAGACGTGGCTTAAACAGGGGACCAAAGACCGTACAGCACCTGTATGGCTGCAAAGGGCCAAACAGGTTCACAAAAGCATTAAAAACACTACATGTCTCGCTGGCTGTATAGTGGCCAGCAATACAGGGATTATAACAATATAAAAAATTAAAACAATACACATGGATGAGTGGCTGTAAAGAGGCCGTCCTATCTGTTTAGTTTCACCCGCCCCGGTTCGGGTGGGTCTTCGATCACTGCCTGCTGAGGAACGGAACCAGGCTCGTCCACCAGCATTTCTATTTCTTCTGGCTCCGAAGAGACAGACGACTCCGACTCAGTTGACTCCTCTGTCACCTGCCTGTCATTCTTCTTCTCCCCTTATCCCTTCTTCTTCCTACAACTAGGTAGTCTGGGAGAGGACGAAGAGGGGGATTTCACAAACTGAGTTGGGTCCGTCCGTCTAAACTTCGGGCCACGGATCTTCTGGTCACCTCCATTCACACATGTAGCAGTTGGCAATGCTACCATGGTGACAGCACGTGGTGGTATTGGATGTGGCGTTAGTTTCACTATCACTGCTGGTGGATCCTGTTTCGCTGCTGCTGGTGTGGTCGAGGACGCAGACGTGTTGCTACCAACGTCCGCGGTGTTAGATGTTGCGACCTTAGCGGATTTTGCACCGCATTTGCACTGATATGAGCACAATGTATTTGCGCTCATGTCTGCAACGGTTGTCTGGGTAGCAATACTCTGTTTCCTGACGGGAGTTGAAGCCATCTTAGCAAAGCTAGTTCCGAAAATTGGAGCGGCGAGCGTCTTGGCCTTCTTCTTCGCTTCTGCGTAAGGTATCCACTCTTTGGTCTTCAACTCCTGATTTTTGCGCTCTTCAAGATACACTTGAAACTCCGTGTTCCAGGCGGGGTGCAAACCGGAGCAGTTGACGCAAGCCTGTGGGAGCGTACAACTAACACCCGGCTCAAGTTCGCCCTTCACACACTGACCACAGGTTGGATTTCCTTTACATGACTCTGTCGTATGTCCGAAGCGCTGACACTGGAAACAGCGCATCGGGTCCGGAACATACGGACGGACGTTCAGGTTAATGTAACCTTCTTTGATGTTCTTTGGTAGAACTGGAGTGTCAAACGTCAGGACGAATCTCACAAACGTATGTCATCACAAGTTTAGACATATAATGGGTCTTTAATATTATTCTTCTTCTTTGTCTGCCCGTTTAATGGTGTTACAAAAAAATGAACGTTTATTTATACACATTTAAAAATGCAAAAGTTACTTTACTCGGATTTTTTATAATGTAAATTAATAGTTCTTTTTTCGCGGTCCTTGATGGTGATAGGTAGTATTATCAGAGAGATAGTTTACGGTACAGGTTTTTAAACAGAAGATATGTAGTAAAGTTTTTCTTAGTTTATTGCTAACTGGACAAGATTAAATATAAATGAGAAATAAAAATGATGCTTTTCTCTCATTTCCGATGATAGGTGACCAATGTGATGGCAGTCCAATGAAGTTGCGGTGGAGAGCACTGCATGTATTCTGGAGAGATCGACTCTGGTGGTGTGTGGTGTGACAGCGAGCCACGGAAACGCATTAGGGAAACACTTAGCGGCCAGTGGCTGTTACCTGGCGACGCCCATTGTCGGTCGCTCGGCTGGCCGGCTGACGGATGATGAGGCCACTGTACGGCCAAACTGCTAATGGCAGGCGCACTTGCAGTCGATAGCACTGGAGATCAGCGCGGGTGCTTCGTGCCTGGCCCTGTCTGTGATCCACAGAGCTAGTACTAGCAGGATGGGCGCCAAGAGTACGACTACCGTGCTTCATTTTTACACTTACTCTTACGACATGAAAGGGCGGATATCGATTATTATAATCATAAATTTCATAATGATGTTAAGAACCAAATTGCTTCTTTCATAAGGCTTATTTAATACAAGAAAAAGGTAATTACATGGCAGCTTGCGTGGTTAATGAAATTTTTAAAGCATATATCGATAATTAATAAGTTCTGAAACATAGTAAAATCCCTCTCTGTCCTTCTAGTTTTTGTTACTTTTTCCACAAAAGGCAATGGGAGATAACCAAAATTCAATGATTAATGAAGACTCGTAGTGAAAAAGTGAACATCGCATCTCCGTCTAGCATTATAATAACTTTCATCTCTATTGTTAGTTTATGTACCACTTATTTCCACAAAGCCCGTTAACAGTTACGAAAAATGTGTAGTGTTATGTAGTGTTAAGGAAAGTCTAACTTCAAAAACGAATAACGAGTATATATGTGTTTGGTGTATTTCGTAATTTATTACGTTTCGTGTAAACTTTCTCTTAATTTAATAAAATTTCCTGTTTCTTATCCTCTGAGAAAAAAAAAAAAAAAAAATAGGATAAGTTGCTACCGGGTTTTAGTAATTGCTACAAAGAATAGTTCGTAAATATCAGGTACTGTACTCCCTACACGAATTTATGTATTTCAGTGTCATAAGCAAACAAATATCAACATTTAAATTTAAGCGAACGTCGCGTATATCTCTGTCTCATACTATAATTTTTTTTTTTTTTTTATCTCTGGCCTTCCTATACATATGCAGTTACTTCCTCAAAATACATTTTTTTTTTTAGCTGGCATTGCAATTACACTTCCTTTTAGGAAAATAAGTAAAAGTTACTTTAAATTTTTTTGTTAGCGAAGCAACGCCGTGGTGGCAGACGGTTTAACTAGCACTTCAGAAGGTAGCCGAGCTATTCAGTTATTGTCCAGTCATCAAGCAGAACATATTTTACTGAAGTGGATTCTGGTACAATTGCAGTAGTAAAAAACAAGACTTAAGAATTAAAAAAGCTCCATGCTATAGTTTCAACCAGCAAAAGTGTTTAGCAGTTTTATTATCTATTTAACCCACAATTTACATAGAAAATCTTGTTCACTTATTTTCCAAGCAGCTGTGTGTAGACCTATGAGTATAACTCACAATAAGATATATTACTATATTACATAAACGAATTGTTTTCTTTTAACGCTAATGACTATTTCCCATACAGAGTTATCAAGACATATATACTCAGGTACCATTGTCCCCATCATTTGCGTCGGTTTGGGTAGATGAAATCTTCAATTTTGCTTCAAAGTAATTTACATTTTAATTAAAAATGAAAGACGTTTAGACGAAAATAGACGCACACAATGATAGAACGCAAACGGATCAGTTGTTGTGGGGCTACTGTTAGTTGTTATAGTTTACACAAAGGTGTGAACATTTTGGCTTCTTGTTTGTTTGAAAGCTGAAAGAAACTGGTGGCCACGAGTCACTAGGTCTGGTATTTTTCTGCGGACATAGTAATAAAAAGAGACGAATAGGAGTGAAGGGTAATAAGTAGAACTGGATGCGCGGGAAAGAGCTAAAAAAAATCCGCCGCCTCAGAGTCATTTGTGACTAATTATAGACCGATATTCAAGCATCTGTGAAGCGATGTGATACCATTTCAGTTTCCGGCATCAATCGGAAAGGAGAGACTTGTCTTTTCCGCATTTTTCTTGATTACCAATAACAAATTCGGAGTTATATTCGGAAACTGTTCCTCCAGAACGGACCTAAAGCTCTGGGCATGCAGTTTTGCTTTCGAGGCAAGCAGCAAGGAGAGCTGTAGATCCGACACCAATCACAGTCGTCAGCTGGGAAAAAACACTAACTGACTGTAATGCAAGCAAATACATCAGTTCAGATTCTGAGAGATCATTTCAATTGATATCAAACAGACTGTCTTACATTAATTATGTTTGATAATGATGATTTTCGAATATGTTGATAAGAAGAAGCATAAGTCAATTAGGAAACTTCATCAGAAAGAAAATTTATCAGTCAAAAACATTAAACTGTGATTTAGAATGAGATTCCTAGAACACTGTGTATGAAGCACATGACTTTAATGTAAATTAAGCATAGACTTTGAATGTTGGTAAATTGGAGCATTTGAAAAGCCTGGTGATTCAGCGACTAAGGCATCTTACTGGAGACGGTTCGAAACCCTGTCTAGGCGGGGATTTTCATAAGCCTTCACCGCTGGCACAGCTTGCTGTCTAATGTGAAGTACGCCAGGAAGCTTCAGTGTTTCGGATTACACTATGAACTGTACCTCCTCGCCAGGGCTATTAACCCTAGTTGTAACGCAGATGTGTACACATCCAAAAGCGTATTCAAGCCAAATGTAAGCTTGACGTCATCTTAATTGGCCCAAACGAACATATATGCATACATGAAGCATTTAAAACGTGATGCAATAGAAGTCCATAGAAAATTAAGAGGAAAATTAATGTTCTAAATTAACGTGTCTCGGAAATGACGGGTCAGAGAAGAAATTTGTAGAAATCCCTCACAGAAAGAAGAAACCGAATAGTGATGCTCGTATTTGATTTGTTAGTGGAGAGGACAGTAGACGTTTAAAACTAAAACAAGAAGACCAGCAGCTTTAAATATATGAAGCAGTTAATTGAGGATTTGGGTTTTATGCGTCATGGTATGATGAAGAGCTTGAACATGATAGGAAAATGTGGAGCATTGCGTGAATCCACTTCAGAGATTGATGACAGGGAATAAGCACACTTTAAAAAATAAAAATAGTAATAGTATCTGCATGAACTTCTAGAAGAATTATTTCAGCTTATCGTTGATAGTACAACCAAAGCATATTTCGTTTTTCCTGTATCCTGAATATACCGCAGCAGCTAAGAATGTTTCATCATGCTTTCTATCAGATTGTATGAGCGGCAAAATATTATCAACGTGCATGAAACTGCTTGCATCCCAATCGTAACAAAAGTTCCTTCACGACCCATGCTGCTTTCGAGCGGAGTATCGGTAAAAAATCTGGATAATGTTTTGCAAACTGCTGGTCTAGTACCATCACACATAGGTCTTAACATTTCATTAACAAGCTTGTTGAACATCCTTCTCTAGAACTCACTTTCCTGTCTATAATTTATACATGTTAAATCATTTTGGTTCTGGTAACATTCTTAATAGAGAAATTACGCATCTTTCTAGTTTTTTTTTTTTTTTTTTTTTTTTTTTTTTTCGCTTCCGCATTAACCAGCGTTCTGTATAATTTAATATATTTCACAATACTAGAAAAATATTTTGGGATTGCATGGAGTTCACATTTGACCTGTTGCCATAGCATACGCGAAGCATTGTCGGAGCCACTGCATGGCGTACTTAGGTTTAAGATTTTTGTGCCTGACGAGGGAAGAGTGGAGCGAGTTGCAAAGTATGATGCACCCCACGTGCAACATACCAAGTAGTTCAGCTGAATACATTACCAAAGCTTCATAAGATCTTCATTCTCGATATTAAAATCTTAGTTTCGATTCATCAACCACCTTCGCCTTCATAACCCGCAAGATGGCAGACCTCAATACCTCTTCTCACTTTATTATTTTTTACTTAGTGCACCACGTCTCGTTGACGTCGTGTTCAATAGAGATGGGATAGGACTGGCGGTAATGAACGGGGAGGAATTCGTCCATGGCGATCCCGCCATTCGCATTTAATGATTCCGGAAAAATAAATAAAATCGAAATATAGATGGCAGCACGGCAATTCGATCCACCGTTCTCCTCGAAAGATCACCACTCCTCATGAATCAAATCAAACCCGTATATCAGGCTCTAGGGCCAGATGCGTGAAGGAATCGCAGAATTTTGGCTCAGAATTCCTTCTAAGCCTCGGCAATAAATTAGCGTAACGATTAGTCTCATTTTTTGGGCTCCAACCCCCCCCCCTTTTTCCACAATTTCCATTCCCTCTATTCACTGAATAACAAATCAGAAGAAAGTTTTTTTGGCTGTTAAGAAACTGAACTCCGGTATCCCGGGAAGCAGCCTACAGACTGACATGTGACATACAGGTCAATTTTCCTCTTCCTAGACAACATTGTATTGAAAAAATAGTTGTGGAAACGTGAAAACGTGCAATTTGAGCAGGTGAAATCCGTTTCTGTCCTGCAAGACTATTGACGTAGAATACATCTTAGACTCGGGCCCATAATGCATGCCTCCCCCCTCCCCTCTCTCTCTCTTTTTACCACATACTCGAAAATCGAGCGTTTGCATGTGACGTTTGAAATTGCAATATCTTTATAAAAAATAGAATATGTAATACTATAAATCATTCGACAAGCTAAGGTACATATGTCATAAACAACTTAATGTGGATCCACTATTGCATCATCTAGCACGACCAGTGGAAAATAGACATCTTACGCACCATGCCGAGCGCGACAAAAATTATTGTCTTTGGGCTCATTGTGATCACCCGTTAATCAAGCTGTCGCCGAAATCATCACGCTGAGAATTATCATTGTATTACACAGCTATAGCGGTGATATTGCAATTGCAATTAAAGGTTGTGAATATTGTATCTCGTTACGGTATATGAGTGATAAAAATGTTCAGAAGTACCGTAAACGTATACAACAGAGTAGATCAGTTCATGATGATTCCAAAAATCAAAACTATTAATGACGAGCGTCAAGGGCTTACCGGCACCGCCTGAAAGATAATTCAGACGAGAGTGGTGCTTCGCGAACGAGTGTGGTCGATCCACGACAGAATTCATCTGCCGCCGTTGATGTTTATATGGGGATGGACGATGTGGAAAACGTAAGGGACTAGTCTTATTCATTTGTTTTTATTCCATACCTCATGAGCATAGATTTTGCTACCTAAAATCTTGCGGCTGTAGCTCCAACACATTCCCCGGCGATTTTTTGAATGTTTACGTGGTATGTATATTTTGATCGATAAATGAATTTTTTCAATTCTTCTCGTTCAGTCCGTCATCCAAGACATTCTCCTGACGCCCGGTATTAATTTAGGACAACACGGTATACATATTTGACTGTAATGCCAAGTGGTGTTAGTAAATCTAAATAACTGATCAGATAGCACTTATGTTTAAAATTTCACTATCACAGTTACTTGACGAAAATAAGAGCATCGAATAGTTTTACATGTCATTTCTTTCCAGTTTACTCAATTATCCGCAAAAACTGGAAAAATCGAAGGTTCACGAACAGAACGTAAACAGGCCCTTATTTTTATACCCATTGTTAGTATCACACAACGAAATATGATCTCGAATGTTAGAAGTTCTTTGTAAACACATCATTATTTCGTTAAAGAGAAAGGAATGTAACAAAATGGAAACATGTTCTGTAAAGGACGAAATAGCTAACGTGTTGTTCCGTTTTTCATAACGATCAGTAATAACAGCAACAACTTCTCAGAAGAAAAGCAAAAAGAGTTTTTTGTGGTTCTTATTATCGAGGTTGAATTATCTGCGTAACTCACTCGTTCTGCTGATTCGTTTCTGCGTGTTCGAGGCTTCAATTCAAAGAATAACATGTTGTAGTTAATATTGTTACAGAAACTGAAAATATGGAAAATAAAGGGAGTTAAGTCAGTTGTTCCACAAATTATTTTTCAGTGCAACCCTAATCTTAATAATATTATAAATGAGATGGTTTGGTAGGATGGACGTTTGTATTTTAGGATATTGGGATATTTAGATGATTTGCCTCATTGCAACTTAACTGCTAAGTAGATTTAATTGAAATTTAGCACGGTGTCAGTATATTGTCTGGGTAGTGACAGAGGATACTACACCAAAGAGAATCCTATTTTGTTTACGGTAAAGCCATGTTTACTCTTTGCTTCTTACGTAATTCGCAAAAGCTGCCTTTCAATTTATCAATTTTAGTTTCAGACACTCTTAGATTCTCTATCTCATTTGAATGGATCCAAACTTTTTCCACATCTTTCACGTCTCCTCACCCAACTTTGTTGTAATCTTTTATTTAGTGATGTAGAAGAAACCTCAAAACTTAAGTGTTAAAATAAAATAATGATTACACGTTATTAACAGTTTTGAGTGGAATCCCTGAGCTACGAAATGTATCTACATGGAAATTATGAACAGATGCATGATTTTAAATTTGAAAGAGTCCTTTTCTGTGGCACATACAGGCTGAGATAGGGTTTATTAGCCGCTTATGACTATTTTAAAGTTGAAGTGCATTGAGTCTTTTAGCATCGTTCACGAACTGTGTTGTTTGTTGTGACTATACGCCTCGTGGTTAATGGAATGCTCACGTAGAACCTGCGCAAAAACTTTGTCATTCGATCCTTTCCAATGTTCTAGCCACTTCTTATCTCTCATTATTGAAGAGACCCGTGACACCGTTTCTCACGAGTAAGGGCGATTTGTAGCGTAGGTCCCATGGTTCCTGTTGCGAAGATAACAAAAATTACATCTTTAAGGGAGACACGTGGCCGTTGCGGCTTGGGAATGAACTGCTTCATTCTCCTTCTTCACCATCTTTTCCTAATATTAGTGGTCGCCTCCTATGATGACTTTTGCTCATCAAATGGTTAAGTTTTTGAGCTTTAGTTTTAAGTCGCGCGCACTAGCAGACGCAGAACATTTTATACCCACTCCCAGGTCGTAGTACGTACTAATTAGAAGGAAGTGCAGTGTTACCAACTGTCTGCAAAACGTGTAACTATGGACTGTGGTGATAAGTGTCCTCTTTTTTTACCGTCCCGGAATTCGCATTGATGGCTACGGGAAACCACCTCGAAACCACAGTCAGGGCTGCCAATATCGCGGTGCCTGCCCTCATGCCTACTCCCGTTGTATCTCTTCAATCCTGTGTCCGGCACCTCAGCGTGCTGGGCAACCCTGGACTGTCAACTCCTTCACTCTTACCAGCACTAAAATCAAACCTCTCTACAAAAGGAAATGAAAATGGTTGCAGTGCCCCTTTCTGTGAAACTCTTTGTGCGGCAAGTAGGTCAACGAGAACTTTGCTGAATTATGCTCTAGTTGACGACTTTGTTAACAATTTACCCATTCTGTGTATCACACTGAGTTTTTGTTGATGTTTGTGTGTTGATGCTGTGTGATAAAGCACTGTGAAGGTAGTCCGGGGTTATACTCATTTTATTTGCCCGGAGTGTAGATGCAGGACTGCGAGGGCGGAAATTGCAACTCTCTGCGCTGAAGAGCAAGCGAGCGTAGCGGGTGGCCCTCGAGCCGGACTGCGGGCAGCAGGTGGCGGCGGTAACTGCGGGGGCGGTCCGTCAGGTCGTTAGTCGCGCAGAGCCAGCCTGCCGGCCACACACGAGTGCCTCGTTACCGCCACCACCAGCCGGAAAGAGGCAAAAAAAGGAGGAATCCTCCAGCGGCCAAAACTTTGCCGCTCAGGCTCCACCCATCCGCGCAGCTTCATTCTCCAGAGCGGGCGCTCACATAGCTGTGCTCTCCGTAACGCCGTTCGGTCGGCACTTGGTTCGGGTGTTCACCACAATAATAGGGATATTCAAATAGATGAAGCAGAATTAGTATTTTTATTTCTCACAAACAATAAAACATATAAATCTGTGCCACACAACACTGGATCGAGGAAGGTTCATATTTTATGCCCCCGCCCATCAGTTTCATCCGCTGCCACCAACGGCGTTGTTGTCTGTTTACGTGGAAATGGAGACGCCAAAGGAGAAGACGTTCTGTGTGCTTTTCCCTATGCATATGCACCCATCTTCTACGAATTATTTTTGCCGATCGTAAATGTGTTTATGACGAGGTGGCACTTTATTGAACTTGCACGCTGCACATCAACAATGAATTCACTTTTTACATACTATGGCACACAAAACGATTTGTCCTGGGAAGTCGCCATTTCCACGTAAACTGACAACAGCGCCGATGGTGGCAGCGTTTGGAATTAATAGGCGGAATTACCAACCATTAACCTTCCTCTATCCAGTGATGTGTTACAATTATTTGTATCTTTACAGTTTCTAAGATATTAAAATGCAAAATCACCTTCTTTTTGAATAACCCCATGTAGCAACTAACATATGCGTCTAATTATATAAAGGAAACATTTTCACCGGAAAAGTTTAATATTGTGATTTAAAAACCTGCATAACCTGTTCACATAATAAGTATGAATATCTTATGTATTTGTATTTAATTATGTTTTGTCTACCGAGTATGACTTTGTTTAGATAGTCACGCTTTTGAGATATCATTTTTCACTATAACGGTCTGCTGGCTCAGTGGTGAAGGCGTCGGACTGCAGATCTAAAGATACCCGTTTCGAATCCTTATCTCACCCGGAGATTTCCAAATGCCCTTAACCCAAACTTCACCTCGAGCACAAATTGCTGTGTAATGTGAAATACACCCTAAAGCTTCTGCGGTTCGGATTCCAAGTTAAAGTTTAGGTCTTCTATACCCGGTATGGTTACAGGGTTAGTTTATGGCGGCTGCGATAAAAGTGGACTGCGCAGCCAGTAAAAACCGGGTACCAGGTCATTACGACCTTAAAAGTGTAATACTGTGACTTAAATATTTGTTTATTACTTTGGTGAAATAATAAGTAGAAATCAATCATTTGTATTTAACTAATATCCCATCATGTCAGAATTTCATTTTGCTAAGTTCGATGGTCCAGATATCAATTTTCATTGGTTCCAGAAATCGCTACAGGTAAGTGATTGTTTCTCAGTATGAAAAGGTTTATTCTTTTTTAAACCTAAAGGCTTCTTCTTTAATGATACCTCTTAAAAAGTTGCAGACTTATCCAAAAATTAACAGGGTACAATATTAGGTAATTAAAGCTGATGCCACAGGTTTTCCTAGCGCATCTTGGAATTCTGTAACCTCTATAAATCGAAACGAAACTTACATTCAAGAAAGCTATTTTGGTGTCCTTTATTGAGCCAGCGTTGGTAATTCTTTGTGCCGCAGGAAAGCCTCCCTTTGGATTATTTTCTTTGTTCTCGGCACCGTTCTGTTATATTTTTCCAAGAAATTCACTGCATTACATAATACTATAGGAACGACAACATTTAAAGTACTAGTTTTTTATTTACTTATTGACCTCAAGCCATGCAGCCCATTTAGCCATTACAAAGTTTACATGATGTCTTATATACATTAAATAAATTTCATTAATACATTATAAACATTAAAATAGCAGGTTTACATAATACATTAAAATGACAAGTGACATGAAATACATTTAAATAATGTATCTACAGGATACGTTAGACGCATTAATATAACAATTTTGCATAATACATAACGACAGCATTTAAGGTAATTGTTTTTTATTTATTTATATGACCTTAGGTCATGCAGGCCATTTAGCCATTACATAGTTTACATGATTTCCGATATGAATTTATTTAATACATTATACACATTAAAATAGCATGTTTACATAATACATTAAAATAATGGATCTACAGGATACGTTATACATATTAAGATAAAATTTTTACAAAATACATAACATATATTGGAATAGTATGCTAACTATATTTCAGTTATTAAACTCTTATAATTCGTGTTTAATTTGCCATAAAAGTGCGTTCATGAGATGGACAATTTTGTATATGTTTGTAGCTAGCAGTGTTGCAACATTTGTTGCTGACGCATCTGCACCAAGTTCTTAATGAGGTTGTCGGATACGTCTTTTTTATGTGGGCATCCGAAGAATATGAGTTTGCCATTTTCCACACTTGCAGTATTGTTTGTCTACCACACCGAACCTATATAGGTGTTTCTTGAAGCGTGCATGTATTTTTGAACAATGGTCGTTTACATTTTCTGGGTGTATGTGTGTGTAATGTTTACCATTCATGGCGGATGTATGTAACTAATCTTCTTCCCAGTTTTTGTATAGTTTGACATGGGTATTTTTTAGTGGATAGTTTTCCCAGTCTCAGTTGCTTCCTTTTCCAGCTCGCCGGCAGATTCATTGCCTCTACATTTACAGTATCGTTTTCACTACTAATTTATTGCTATGTTCCACAGTTATGATTATTTTAATGATTTTTTTAAAACTCATTGGGTAGTTTTTTTGGTTTAAGTAATGATTTTTAGTGACGTTAGCGCGGGGAGTGAAACAAATTTTATAATGATATTATTATCCTGTAAGTTCCGTACTTAATTAAGGGTTTCTAGTATTGCAATTAGTTCTGTTATCATAATAGATACTTCTCTTGGCAGTTTAACCGGCAACGCACTGCAGTCCCTCGTAATGGGCGTACCTCCAAGCATCACGTGACAGGGGCGCCAATCCGAAAGAAGACCGAAGGAGAATACTTCTCTCATTGCAGCTGCTTAAAAAACACAACTCACCGAACGACCACGCTGCAAGCCTACAAGAAGTGTACATTGTGAATGGTCATCTTCACAAACTATAAGAAGCATGTATCTCGTATCTCGCATCCAAGAAGTCTGTATCTTGCTTCTTAAATCTTTTGTATCTTGTACCACACTTTGATTTTGTGTCTTGTATCTTGTACCTGGCATTGATACCTTGAATCATACAACTTGTTTTTGCACCTAGCACCATACATATTCGAATTTTTTAAACAATTCCTAGGAAAGTAATAAACCAAAAAAGGCAGAGATATTAAGTAACTGGTTCAGTGAAAGCATTAGGGACAATGAATCAGAAACAGGAGGGTCTAATTAGGAGAACGAGCTTAACAACACAATTAGAAATGACGATAGTAAAAAATTTGGTATTCATCCTGAGTAAATCATGAAGGAAATAAGAAAGCTGAAAAAACGTAAAGGGGCTTGTGAAGATAATATTACTACAGATATCTTAAAGATAGCCGGATGTGACATTGTACCTTATCTTGAAATATTATTTAAATTGAGTCTGGCTACTTGCTGCTTACCACAGGACTGGAAAATTATAATAGTAGTACCGGTACAAAAAGGAGGGGTGAGAAATAGAGTTGAGAATTACAGGCCAATCAGTTTGACATCAGTGGTAGGTAAATTAATGGAAAGATTGATATGCAACCACATCAGAAATATATGTGAGAAACGTAAGTGGTTTTCAAGCAGGCAACATGGGTTCAGGCAAGGATATTCATGCGAATCTCAGTTGGTGAGATATATGCTAGATATTTGAGATGAAATGGACAAGGGAGGCCAAATTGATAGTGTAGAACTAGATCTGTCAAAGGCGTTTGACAGATTAAGCCACAAAATGGTAGTAAATAAGGTAAAAACCATTGGAGTGGATGAGAAAGTGATTTGCTGGGTAGAAGAATTTTTAAAAGGTAGAAAACAGAAAGTTAGGGTAGGATATGTAGTATCGAAAGAAGTGGAAGTAAAAATGGGTGTGCCACAGGGTAGCGTATTGGGACCATTGCTATTCATTATTCTAATGAATAATTGTGTTGATTGTTTACTATCTGAAATTAGATTGTTTGCAGATGACATAATGCTGTATAAAAAAATCAAAACGATAGAGGATTGTAAACAGTTTCAGGGTGATCTGGACAGAATATCTAGTTGGGTTGGTAAACATGGAATGAAGATAAATGCAAAGAAGAGTCAGCTTATTAGATACACAAATAAAAAACAAAAGGTTAATTATGAATATAAGGTGGGGAAAGAATTGAAATATAAATATCTTGGCATTACTTTTGATAACAAGCTTAACTGGGCTGGACACATTGGACAGGTGGTAGGAAAAGGTTTCAAAGTTCTGCACTTGTTGGAGAGAGTGATGAGGGGATGTACGAGAGAAGTAAAAGAATTGGGTTACAAATCGTTGGTCACCCCATTGCTCGAATATGGTAGTGTAGTATGGGACACTCATTTTACGTATCAAATACAGGAGTTGGAGAGGGTGCTAAAAAGGCTGCTAGATTTGTTTCTGGAAATTATCGCAGAATGCAATCAGTGACGGATATGATAAAGGAGCTGGAATGGGATTCATTGCAAGACAGGAGGATGAGGAGGGTCATGGGAGTGTACAGGGCATATACTGGCGATGAGGCATGGAAAGATATTGGGGTAGGTATACAAAGTAGTGCATGGAAGGGAAAAGATGACCATGACCACAAACTGGCACTCGATTTCAGGGTGTGGGAAGATTCTCTTTTTTAGGTAAGGGTGTCAGGGATTGGAATGAGTTACCAAGAGAAATGATGAATAATTTACCGAAAATGTTGAAAGAATTTAAAGATAAAATTTGTATAGGGCAAATGTTGGTGGGTGCAGGATAGGGGGAAGATGGGTGTGTCGGGAAATTGCCACCGGAGCCTGTGCTCCATTGCAATTAAATTAAATTAAATTAAAAAAAAGTGTCCTGTTCCCAATTGTCAGAGTTGAAGAATACACTCTCTGCGTAATTGTTGTTTCTAAACCATCTGTATACATGCACCTAGTCGGAAACGATTTATTCATCTTTTCATTGGGATTTATTGAGTTATTTGACTAATATCTGTTATCTCTATGCCATAATGGTGTTTCGTAACAGTACAATTTAAAAAAAAAATTGCAAGCATTAACGCTTAGTGTTTTCGTTTTGAGATATGCTCAAGCTAAAAATGACAGAATTAACTAGTTTGTTATTCGACAATTGTCCTTGTTTCAATAAGAATGTTGAGTATAAAGAAAACCTGCGTAGGTATAGTGGAGGTTACCTGATTTAGCGCATAACGCGATTCGTGGATATTGATTCCATTGCCCCCAAGCAGTACTCTATACTTCTGAAGATTTATCCTTGCTAATTCACGTTCTAGAGCACGATCCGTAACAGATGGGCCAATAATCAAAATGTGGCCTGACTAAGAATCAGTGTAGTATCAGTGCTATTGGTGGATTCGCACCCCACTTTAATCCTTTTGGCCGCTTGTGTCAGTCATTTGCAGAACAGACTTTTTTCTA
Organism: Vandiemenella viatica; assembly: GCA_031002005.1. Taxonomy (NCBI): domain Eukaryota; kingdom Metazoa; phylum Arthropoda; class Insecta; order Orthoptera; family Morabidae; genus Vandiemenella; species Vandiemenella viatica. The sequence goes on from JARYHS010013630.1 coordinate 235,357,588, forward strand.
TCTGTGTGATATGTTCACCCCATTTGAGTTTGTTACTATCATAAAGTATCTATTATTAGTCCTAGATATTTGACGCTTTTCTTAATTAGAAAGTAGTAAGTTCCAAGGCTCAAACTGGTCATTGGGGGTATCTATGGCGAGCAAATATACAGACTGAGCTTTTATTGATTGGCATTTCTTGTTCATTGACCAACAGCCATTGTATGAATTTTAACACCGCTTTATGTTATATGGTCTGTCATCTTCTAATGCTTGTGGCTACTGTATAAAGGCAGATGTCGTTGGTGTATTGAAGGACTGTGACCGACTACGGGATTATCTTGTGTATAGGTATTTAAAGATAGTGGAGACAAGACTGATCCCTGTGGTAACCCCTTGGCTAAATTTTCTTCGCCCTAAGGTAATATTTTCCAACTGGAATACCGTCCACCTATTGGTAACTACAGACAGCAGCCTCGCTGTGAAGGGGCCAGGCACACCATTCTCAATTAATTTCTTGGCTAGGATCGGCGGCATTCAATATAGTTCGTCATTGTAAGGTATTTGCTATAGGCTCTGATAGCTTCCTTTCTTCTTTTACTGCTTCTTCGCATTTCTGGCTCCGCCACTCCGTTGGGGTTTGAATCAGATGACTTTGTTTTTGTTTAGGGATACTGGAAACTGCAGCTTACTCAATGCAATTTATGAAGGCTTTATAATCATTTCTTATGTCATCTGTGACTTTTTAATATGTAAAGACAATAGCTTCATGTTGATATTTATTTGAGTTGGCACGTTTAATATTCCATTTAAAGTACGAAAAAAATGTTTTGTCCTCTCAGTTAATTGTTGAAAATCTTGATCAAGATCAGGAAATAATGCGAGTTTATTGTGTTTTCAGTGGTTTCCCATGTTATATGTGGAGCAATAGATGCCGATGAAAATGACACATCAACTGATGATTGCTGCTATGTAGGTCCGTTAATTAGGTTTGCGTAGCTGTCATTTGGTACTACTAGTGCCTCCATAGCTTCCTTGATGCGATGACTGTTACGCTCGTCAAACGCACTTCCCTATAGGGAGTGGTGAGCATTAAGTTCGCCAAGAACTAATATATCTGACGCATTAGTAATTGCAGCTCAGCTTTTTTTAGTGGTGGTTGGTTTGGTGACCTACAAACAGATACGACCATTATGTGTTTGGTTTTAAACAAAAGACATGCAGCAAAAACCTCGAAAGAGAAGTTAGTCGATATAATGTCCACTAACTGGAATGGTATCGACTTCCGCATTAATATTGATGTACCACCGTAACCGTCAGACCTATCTGCCCGCACATCGTTATAATTTTTAATTACGAATGTCTCTCCCGGGCTTAACGATGTTTTTGAGATAGCGCTCATTGAGATTTTATGGGCCATCATGTACTGCATGAGATTTAGTTTATTTGCCTTGATAGATCAAGCTTTCCACTGTTTCTCGTTAGCCAGTTTGTCGCTTGGTTGAGAGCTCCTGCATGGTATGTTGTTCCAGTATGTGGTATCGAAACATGAGGTATCGAACAGCGAGTGGAGCCTTGTGTTCTCAGTTGAGCCCATTGGCACGCGTTTGTTGTAACAGCTGTTTAATGCTTGGAGCATATTGTATGGGTCAATCAGTTGCATTCGCACGAACTGGCTTCAGATACCAATTATGATTTCGAGCACTTTGTGAGGATGTCAGCTGTGGGTGTGCTTGGTAAGACATTGTAGAGATGACGTAAGTATTGAGTGCAATCATTTTGTTGCATGTTACTGTTGAAAAGGATTCAATAATTTTTCTAAGATGAATCTGTTTTCTGTTCTATCATTTCCTTTTTGCCTTTCAATATTGGGGATGTAGTTTGACCCGAGGGAGCTGGGTTGATTTGAATGCTTGCTATCTCGCCTTGTGGGTTCATGGCCACCTGGGTAATCTAGGGATATAGTTTTTGGTAAGGAGGTTGTTGTGGTTGCAATAAGGGAGCATCCACCCTGTTTGAGTGATGTGGTATGGAGATTCTGTAATAATATCTTGCTGAATTTGCGCTCGTGTTTTGGACGGCTTTGGCGGAGCTAGCTACAACTCCAGCACACGTGATGGAACCGATTTTTCTTAAAGCTTGTTTATAGTCTAGGTTATCGTGTGCCATTAATTGTTTGATTTTATTCTGTTTAACGTATTCAGCAAATCTACCATTAGATGCGTGACTTTATCGCAGTGGATACAAGTGGGTTTGTTTCGGTCGCAACACTCTTCGCCATCATGTGGGTCTGCGCAGAATACACGTTGTTTTTTACTTCTGCATTATTTTCAACTATGTACGTAAGTAAGGCAGTTGAATCGTTGCATAACAATGTCTACATAAGTTCTGAGAAAATATCGGACGCCGCGTGTAGACATGATTTGGCCGTCTTCGCATTTTGAATGTAATCAAGAAAACCGGGAGTGAAATTTAAATTGGAAGTCCGTTTTCCTGACAAATCTTTTACGATTAACACCCTGTATTCACATTTCGCTACAGGCTTGATTTGATATTCTGATTGTTTTATCATTACATTTCTAATAATATCTTACTGTGTGATATTAGAATATTAGGTATAAGCTTGTAAACCGTTCTTTTGTAAGACTGGGCTTTGGATCATGGCGATAGCGACTACTACAGCTTTCACTTCAATTTTCATAAAGTTGCAACCTGCTACTGTTATCTGTAAAATGTGATTGCATATTTCATGATAAAGGGAATTTATGAAATGTCCAATGCCTATCGGGTGCAGCCTATTGATGTTCCTGTCAATACTTTCTACAAATACATAATATGGATTCGGTCATTAGAAAGGTGGTGTGTTTTTTACGTGTTGTTCTTAGCTCTCCGCCGTTCTGGTGATCTGGTTTCGCTGTATGTTGTCGGGAGATGACGTCTCCATGCTGTTATCCTCTGAAGGTTTAGGCTGCCGTGTTTTCCTGGTTACTTCGTGACTGCCACTGCTCGTTATCTCTTCAGTTGTTGGTGTATGGGGATGTTTCTGTGCCGCGGTTGCTGTCGTATAATCCAATTTTGTAGCCCGCCGTTCCTGTTGCCCTGCTGAAGTGTTAATGACGTTAGCTGAAAAAGGTGGTATATTGACGGTCTAGTAAGCTAAAGTGATGATGTTCCTGGTTTCGCTTGTATCTTCTCTTGTACTGTATTATTAAGATTACATCTGATTAGCTAAGTTGTTATCTTTTGGCGCTTTAATGATGTTATCTCCATTATTATAGAATTGACTGTGCAACGCCGACTGCAACTGTATGCAACCGCCTTCCCCATACTGGCCGCAGTAAATGGCGTTCTAAGACACTCATCACTTGTCTATTAAGTGTTTCTTAAGCCACTATTTCCGTTTGGTTAATCACAACACATAGTTGAAGTCTATTCGTGGCCGGCCTCGGTAGCGTAGGGGCTAATACTGGCCCCGCGTGCTGAAGGTCGCCGGTTTGAGTCCGGCCGAGAGCGTGGGTATTTAAGTGTTGTGTATCTGCGTGAATGTCCTGTCCGTCCTGTGGTGTCCATACTTAGAAGCTAAAAATATATGCTGGATGACTGAATCACTGGAAGCTACGATAATCACATTGAGCTGGCTGTATGGCCTCCATTGCCAAATGCCATTAAAAAAAAAAAAAAAAAAAAGTTTATTTGTGTTGTCGTAACTTTCCGTTTAGGCAAACCACTACAGTACACACTGCTTCTTCTAAGGAAGGACAAGTCTCCTGTATGAAGGTTAGCTCAAGAGTAAAGTATTAATTAATCCATAACCCCCATATTTAGTCCCTAGCTCCGAGGAAACAATAAGAGTGACAAACGTAGTGTTCTAAATACTATGGTCACATTTGGCAGCAATATTATTGCACATTTTATGAAATGCATCTATTTTTCCTTTCTGATAAACGAAAGGTGTATCTCAGTTAAACACCTGTAGCATATAAATATCAACCCAGAATCAGTGGCCGCTTCTCGGTCATTAAGTACCTTAACGATTTATTTATTTTGAAAGTTAATAAAACTTCCTTGCAAAGGTGATCTTCTTTTCGTTACTTTCGCTGCTTTGTTGTACTATTTTTCTGCAGGTGGACGTTATCAGTGAATAAAATCTGTCACTGTATTCATGAACTGGGTAAGTTTTGTTTTATGGTCTTTAATGTACACTACTTGTATGTGAAATTAGTTTTCTGCAAAATCTATATTTCAACTTTATTCCACTAAGCTGATCGTTTTAAAGTTGGTCCTGATTAAAATTTAACCGGAAATTTACTGCAGTCAAGAAACTGTTATGAACTTTGGAAAATTATTTTAATATTTCTTCTGCTATCTTAATCAGGTTGAAATACCCTGAACGTCAAAATATATGGAAGCGATAGCGACTGTGTGTACCGTGAGTTACTTTGAGTCTTGTCCGCCCCACAGTATACTTAGGAGTTTCATATTTTCCATTCTCTACACAAATATTTGTTAACTAAACTTTTACTGGTAACGCTGTTACAATCACGTCTGATTTTATTGTTGTATAGTTCGAAACCCCATGAGCAGATACACACGTGGAAATGGATTTTAACCAAATATATCATACTGGCTCGTACCCGCGACTTCGCACGCGTGGATTAAATTTTTTTTTTCCAGGATTGAATATAGAAAGTTGTTGGTAACGAAAGATTGGTCCCAAACAATATCGAGTGGGCATAATATGACAGGAAAGCTACCACTATATCACTCTACCGTCGAAACTGTCTCTTGAAGAGAATCAATTTCCAACATTTTTCTGTCACCATTCGATAAGGTCTAAAAATTTCGCGACTACAACTATTAATCACACTGGAAAAAATGTCCTGTGCACTTCATACAGGTTTTCTTATCAAATTCCATCAATATCGATATAGCCATTTAGTCGTCAAAACGTAACAAAAAGACAGAGACTTACTTCCGTATTTATAATATTATTACTGCGGTTCACACACACACTGACTGCGAACAATACCTGACGGATCACTATAACGTAAAAAAGTGCCCACCTACAGCATTGCAAGACTACCTACGATTTTCCTCGCATTGCACCGCTAACTTTGTGTTATCTACAGTTTAACATTCAATCCGAATAATCGATAGCCCAGGCGTGACTCTTACGATAAAAAACAATTTCAAAAAATATTAGCCTCCATGGAGATTTGAACCGGAGACCACAACCCAACCATTTGTAAACAAGCGCTTTAACCACTTAGCTGTCTCGCCGCTACACGGAAAAACAGTCCAGAGACGACCATATCCAACGCGTCTGTCTATCGCCGTCCAGTAATTTTTCGAAAGTATAAGACAACATGTATTATTTATACAGAAAATTTTTCAACCAAATGTAGACAGTATTTTTCTCCTTGTTTCGAAGGATAAGTGTTCAAAGTTTCATCGAGATAGGATGAAAACTGTTGATTTGTATGAAGAACAAACAAAGTCCAGTGCCCTCCCTACAGATTTTCTCGCCAAATTCCGTCAATATCGATATAGCCATTTAATTGTCAAAACGTAACATAAGACAGAGACTTACTTCCGCATTTATAGTATTATTACTGCAGATCATACACACACTGACTACGAATCACCCCTGAGGGATCAATATAACGTAAAAACGTGTACACCTTCAGCATTGCAAGACTACCTATGATTTGCCTCGCATTGTACCCCTAACTTTGTGATATTTGCAGTTTAACATTCAATCTGAATAACCTGCGGCCCAGGCCTGACTCTTACGATGAAAAACAATTTTTAAAAATCTTAGCTTCCACGGAGATTTGAACCAGAGACCACGACGTTAGTAAGCAAGCGCTTTAACCACTGAGCTGCCAGTCCACTATAGGTAAACACGGTACGGAGACGTCCATATCCAACGTGTCTGTCTATCGCCGTTTTTCGAAGTTATGAGACAACATGTGTTATTTATACAGATAATTTTTCAACCAAATGTAGACAGTATTTTTTTCCTTGTTTCAAAGGATAAGTGTGCAAAGTTTCATTGAGATCGGATGAAAACTGTGGATTTGTATGAAGAAGAAACAAACATACATTCATCTTTACATATAAAGATTTAAGGTTGCCAGTAAAAGCGAATATACATGTCTGTGAGATAAAATAAAAAAGAAAACTAACAGAAGTAGACAGATATTAGTGGACAGCTATTCACTAATGGTATTTGAATTTTTGGGGAATAGTTTCATTTTAGACTTCGACGTAAAATGTAGCAGCCAGATTGCTGTTTCTGATTATTTTTTGTTATAAAACATTTGTGTAAGGAGCCAAATATTCGCTTAAGAGTTTTGTTTCCTATTAGTATATCGTAATGAATCGCAGATCATGTATTGTTTGTACAGTCAGGAAGTGTGTATGAGATAACGTCGTCTGCCAATTGAGATTGAAATGTATTACTGCATCCGCAGTCGCACGTTCCATCTCACTCGGCGACGGCGTCAACTAGTTGTAACAGTTAGACAGTGTAGCCTTCCGCTAACGAGCCCTGTACAGTGTTATCCGCTACCTCGGAGCCGGTGATTGTCTCTTTCTGCTGAAAGGCTGGCTTTCAAATGAGCCGGGGTAGCGCTGAGCCGGGAAGGGGTGGGGAGGGGCAGGGAGGTTTGCCGTAATTGAGAAAGATGCGCCTGCCTGCCGCGAGCACGAAACAAGGCGCGCGATATTTAAGGGCTTGCTTCTGGTTACGAGGAGGTTGTTGGCAAACACTTGCCGGGGTGAAGAGCTCTGCTTTCAAAACACGAAGCCGGAGATTTCTTGACAGATCTCAAACATTACAGGGCCTGGATTTCAGACTGTACCCTTAGCTGCAAGAAGTACGTCTGGAGACATTTGCAAAACACTTTAACAAAAGCCTTTCTCGTACAGAATATAAACATAAAGAATTCATACTGAATATTGGCATGTTTATAACAAAATTAATAGGTGATACAGTATCATGAATAGTGTAAGAACTTTCGTTTTTTCTGTTTCAGCGATTTATGGACTACGATTATGTGACTTCATTCCCCTTCTGACTCTCCTTCCACCGTCGCCAGTACTCCTTCATTCTTTGGTAGATGTTTAGTTTTTCCTCTTCTCAGAATACCCTCCTTTTCCAGATTTGTTTTTCTTCGGACAGATCCTTTACTTTCACAATTTTTCTTCTGAACACTTTCCTGTCTTCTATGTCTTCCACCTGGATTCCACACATTCTCAGATCCTGAAGAACTAATTTCACAGATGGAACTTGAGTCTTCCTCTTCTCTTGAAAGTTGGGAATTTTCTTTGCCATTCTTTCCGGTATTTTCTCATATTGTGACCATAGAAAGCTAATCGCCTTATCTTAATTTTGTTTGAAACCTTTTCAAACTTGTTACGTAGTTCTTGATTCGCCCTCAAACAGAAAATAAATTCGTTTTCAGTCACTCTGGACTCAAGATCTTCCTTAGAAACTTCTCTTTTTTGTTTCTATCAGTCCCTTTCTAGCTAGTGTTCCTGCTGCGTATAAACTTTTCCCTTCACTAACGTAACTTGTATTTCACCTCGTGAGAAAATAATTTGTGTTTGTATGCCTTTTGACATATCCAGAAAACTATTTCCATCTTTCTCTCTCTCTGCAGCTTTTTCATTAGCACTGGTAATCAAACTTTCACCAAGGTGTTTGGATTTCTGAATTTTTTTAATATCGCTATATTTATTCCTCAGCGTTGAAGTCTATGTTCATATACTCAGTTTTCTCAAACGATACGTCTAGTCCTGCCTTCTCAACTGTTTCCTTTGAGACTTCTGTCGAGACATTCAAATGTCAGAACATCCATTGCTAAAATTTTGTTTTCATTAATGTTTACTTCTCATGGCAATTAGTTTTTCGCACAGTGGCAGATTCCGTTTAAGTGTCGATTTCATTTAAGAAAAGAAGGAAACTCTATATTTTGTTATAAAACTTTAAATAATTGAATCAAGATGCTGTACAAATAAACAAAAAGAAAGAAAGTTGGTTTGGCACTAAGTAATCGTCACACATCTACTTCATGATGAATCAAGTTACTGTGAGAATTTATTAAAAATTCTGCTCTACATTAGTTTCTTACCCCAATATCCACCAATAAGATATACAAGAAAAATATTAACACCTATCACGAAGTAAGCCATCGCCTGCTATTTAGAAGAAACTGCTTAAGCACGTGGACGTTACACATCATGACGTCAATGTTGGAAAATTTATGATTTAGAGCATCTGTGTGATAGAAAAACACGATATTTATTCCTCTACATAAGACCAAGTAATATATGCACGTTGTAACTGAAAGTGACCTGAGTTTCAGGAGACGATGTCTAAGGAAAAAGTAAAATGTAGAGTGAAGTGACAGAAGCCAGCTGGAACACAAAAGAAAAAATAAGTATTTCTGCAAGTAAGATCATATAACAAAGCAGGACAAATACATTACGTTATTTCTTTAATTGTAGCCCATTAGGGTAGATTCCTAGATGGATCGTTTTTATCGTTTACCAGTATTTACAGCTGCAGTTGATGTAAAGATATTTCCAACAAGTTTAATGATCAACAGGATTTTACAACGTTTTACTTCCCTTTCAGTTTGTTCATATAAGCTCGATTTCTGAAAGCAAGCAATGTTAAGGTAAATAATATTTAAGTACAATCGTGTATGTTTCATAATTACCTTAGTCATGCAGAACGTTAACAAATAATAATTTTTGTAAACATTTCAGCTGCGGTTTCCTTTGTCCAAGGTCTGTTGGAGTTTCCATATACACAATAACTGCATCACTGTTATAAATGTATATTCTATTCGCCAGAACACTGAAATGCCACCAATTGTGCAAACGCATGGTTAACATGGAACAACAGTATATTTTTGTTTTAATTTCATACAGATTTATGATGGATGCAAAGATAAAGAGGGAAGATTGTGGATGTAAATGAATCATGTGTCTCTACTAGAACGATTTTTTTTTTTTTTTGGAGAGAGTTGACTCAAACAAAGGAAATAAATTAAAATTTGACGATGCACGTAGAAGCAGAAATCAGAAACACACACAGCAAATGCAAAAGCACAAAGCAACAGCTTGTCATAAGGCGTTAGATAACACGCTCCATCTACAAAAAGGCAGTACTAGCTCCAAAGTGAGTAGGCACACCTTCAATCACAAGGTTGAATTTATCATTTCCTTGTACCATGTAATTGTTTTTTACCATAGTTAAATAATTATTTTACATAGTCCCGAGTATCCATATAATACATTCTTTAGGCATTACCTGTGGAAAATTTTACGTATTTTATTCGACTTATTAGCATACTTTCGTGATAAAAAAAATTGGAGGAGCAATATTCAATTCAAACTCACAGTTTTAATAACTTTTAAACACTTTTATATTATACTTTATCATCATTTATCATTCATTATATTCAAACCCGGTTCTTAGAGTGGATAAACTATACGACGATTATCCATGCTGGGAGATGTGCAAGAAAATGAGAGGATTTCATATTCAATCGCAACGTATTGGCTATTCAGAGTACGGTTTTTTAGGCGGATTTCCTCATTTACAAGGACTATTGGTGGGAAAATCCGCACCTTACACTTTAAAAATTATAGGTAACGCAAATGATATTACACAATAGACATTTACCGAGGTTAAAAAGCTTGCATTCAAAATTTATTGTCCACAGTTCAAATTCCTAGTGGGGCAGGAATTTTTTCTAGCTATGTTTGATCTTATGAGATGCTCCAGGAATTCCGTGGTTCGGAATCCAAATTAAACTTTATTTCCAGCCACGACAGAGGCGCAACGCGTGGCAAATCAAAACTATGTATACAAGTCATTACACCAAACGAACTGTTTACTATAGAAGTGGATTGCCACTACCGTTGTGAAATTTTGAAATTCCAGATATTTGCCACCCATATTAGATAATTTTTAACATAATTTTTAAGTTTGTGTGATTTTCTGGAAACAATAACTGCAGTTAGCTGGTTATCTAGATGCTAAGTTTCTGGGAGATTAGAGTTAATATTATAGGCTACTTAACATCGTAAGGGTATGGGAGAGACAATATTAGCCTTTTCCAACCAAATTTCTAACCTCTCTTTCACGTGGTGCACCCTGTTTGCACGGACGATGTTCTGGAGATTGAAATATTCCAGGTATAAGGAGTCACCCACTGCTTGCCAACAGCCTCCTAAAGGAGAGCAGAAGAGCGGGGAGCGATTCCAGGCACCCTCTTGCCCTTGGGTTTGGTAACGGCCCCTAAAGGCGAAGAAATGATCGACGGCATGAGGATGCTAAAAACAGCGGGAAACCACTTCACTAAAGACCGAAAGGGTATCCCGAGGACATGTAATCCTCTCAAATTACATATATCATGATCGCTTTTTCCTGGGTAAAATATTCCGAATGTAAAATAGTCCCCCAATCGGATCTCCGGCTGGGGACTACTCAGGGAGGAGTCATCAGAATCGATAGAAGCATTCTACGAGTCGGAGCGTGGAATTTCAGAAGTATGAATAAGGCAGGTAGGTTAGTAAACATAAAAAGGGAGATGGAACGGCTTAAGTTAGATATCGTTGAGATTAGTCAAATTAAATGGAAAGACGCACGGGATTTCTGGTCTAGGGAACACAGAATAACTAACACAATAGCTGTCAGTGGAGTTACTAGTGTAGATTTTGTAATGAATGAGTAGGGAAACAGGTGAGTTATTATGAACAGTTTAGTGACAGGATTAGTTTGATGAGGTTAGAAACTAAGACCACCCAAACCACATTAGTACAAGTAGATACTTTTATGGCGTTTGTTGATTTAAAAACGTTTTTGATAATGTCAGGTGGGACAAGATGATTAAAATTTTAAATAAGTTAGGTCTAAAATATCGAGAAAGAAATTATAGAAGAATCAAGTGGCTATATTAAAAGTAGAGACCCATGAGAGACATGCATCAGTTAAAAAGGGTATGAAACAAGGTTGTAATCCAACCCCCTTAATATTCAAGTTGTATGTAGAGGAAGCAATAAAGAATGTAAAAGAAATTTTTTTATGTGGCATAAGTGTTCAAGGAGAAAAATTCAGTATGCTACGATTTGCTAATGACATTATCTTGTTAGCAGAACAGGCTGAGCATATCATGAAGTTACTGAATGGCATGAACAAAATAATGAAGGTAGATTTTGGAATGAATATAAATCAAATCAAGACAAAAGTAATAAAATGTAACAGAAATGATACCAATCACAGTAGGTTAAATATAAAAATAGGATCGATGCAACAGGAGAAGTAAGTGAATTTTTTTACTTGGGAAGCGAAATCAAAACCGATGGCCTGAGCAGGAATGATGTTAAAAGCAGAAGAGATGAGAACTAAAACAAAAAAAAAAAAAAAAAAACAAAAAAAAAAAAAAATCTTCATGAAAAAGAGAAATCTTTTAGTCTCAAATATTGATCTAGGTCTTAGAAAGAACTTTTTAAACTCTATGTGTGGAGCACAGCGAAGCATGGAATACCAGAAAGAAATAAAATCGAAGCTTTTGAAATGTGGTGCTACAGAAGAAATCTGAAATTTTAGTCTACAGACAAAGTACGAAATAAACGAGTTTTGGAAATCATGTGTGAGGAAAGTAAGTTTGTGTAAAAAGCTTACAGACAGAAGATACAGGCTGGAATTATATTTTGAGACATGCTGGATTGGTTAATTTGTTAGTGGAGGGAATAGTTGAAGGTAAGAACTGTAGAGAAAGACAGAGATTATAATATATGATGCAGATACTTGAGGACGTGGGTTGTCTGGGTATGTAGAGATGAAGAGGTTAGTACAAGATTGGAAGGCATGGAGGATTACATCAAACCAGTCGAAAGATCGATGACAGAAAAAAATCATTAAACATATTTACAATTATTCTATTCAATTTTCATACCGCTAAGTTGCGAAGCATAATTCTTTAAATTCTGGCAATAACTGTTAAAAGCACATCATATATCGTGACTGAATATGGGAGAATAATAACAATATAGAATAACATTTATCTTAAAACTCTAGGTAGGAATCTAAAAAAATCGTAGCAAGAAGAACAAGTGCAACAAAACCAAGTGATATAACACTATTCATAATTATTTCCTGTGGGCTTCAGAAAATGGTTTATAATTATAATCGAATAGTTTCTTTTGGAATCATATTTGTATTATCTGATTTCGGCCGTCAAATTTTAACGTTTCTGATTGAGATGTAGACATATGAAATACATTTTATGGTTAAATATTATTAGAGTGGGGTAAATACAAAATCAATAAGTTAGTGAAAACTTTAAAAAACTATCTGATGTCAAGTATTTGCATCGAGAATATTTATCAAACAGTAAACACATCATGTAAATAAGTAGTAAGTAACCAATTACGAAACTTAACATAGTAACTGAATCAATTAAAGCGTGATTATACAGCTCGAGCTCTCACACAGTTTGTTATACTCAGTTCGCTGTAAAGCAGCCTTTCATAAACTTTTCCAACAGTGGACACCTAAGAGATTAAACTATGATCTCCCTGGACCCCTTAATAATAATAATAACAATTGGAAATAGGCTATTCCAGAACTGTCATTCGACAGGTCGACTAGATTCTCACAAGTTGTGGCCAGAGTTCACTTGTTCTCAAGCCTCCGATTACGCTTTCGTTATTATTAATTTTATTTTTATTTTGGCTGCTGATCCCCGGGGGTCTGCACACTTTATGTAGCTAACCCTGTTGTAGAGAATGATATTATTTTTGATCATTCACTAAAGGCGAACAATTTGAAGGAGACGCAGAAATGTTCATAATTGGGCTTTAATGACCTACTTAATTGGTGGTTCAGCTGAATCTATAAGTACCGATGTCTTTCTTTGTAGCATGGCCGTGAAGTCTTGGGTAGCCCTGTATTGTGTCAATAAAAACTTACTGAAAACGTAAAGCGTTGTCTCTGAATTTCTCCGTACACTCGCTCTAAGACTATAGGAGAACTAACATCGGCAAGCATTCCTGCAGGCAAGTAGCGAAAACACATTCGCTGGACATAGGTTGCGGTAGTGAAAGATGAATCGAAAGAGTACAGAGGCACGTATGGATTACTGTAGTACGAAGCTTGAAAACTATCCCGAGAACCAGCCAAAAATACCTTCTTCCAATCCCTCCGATCTAGGTTCTCCGTTTTTCTAAATTATCAGTGCCGTCTTGCATAAGCTGATCTATGATAGGTTGTTCGGAGAACGCCACTAGTTTCTTCGAAGAAATGTGGAACGCTAATTCTCCCTCTAGATCAACGTAAGCGTAGGATTTGCAAGCTATCGATGGGCTGGCTAATAGCACTAGAATATTGTAGTGACGCTACGTTTTTTTTTTTGGTAGAATTAAATTCATTTCAGCTGGCTGAGTTTGTGACTAATGTGATGTCATCGTCCCATGGTACTACATAGTCAGTGAAGGGAGCTGACGGTTTTATTTAGAACCCAAAAGATTAAAACATTTTGTTATACTTCACAATCTTGCCACAGTTGAAGGACAGATATCAGAGGCTTAGTGAATCATGAGTGAAAGTTAAAAATTGCAGCAGACTGGTACCACAAAGTATCTACACGACGATTTTAGACAATAGCCTGTAAGGATACTTCGCAGTAAAAGAGGCTGCCAAAGTGGTTTTAAACCAATGATGAACGATAGGATATTGACAAAGCCGCTTTCCAGGGATAACTTGCTCCTATTCAACTCTGTCGAGACAATGATGCAAATCATACTAGTGCGAAACGTATATTAAGCGTTCGCTGATATAAGGTAACAGAAGTAATTTTATCAGCTGTTTAATAATGAAATGTGTACGTATATATACTATAACATGTACCATTTAATATGATTTTTTGCGTCTCCTGAGTATTGGAAAGCAGAGAAAGAAGCAAACATCGTAGTGAAAGCTGTATGGAGAGCACGGAAGTATTCTTTGCGCCACAGGCGGGAGCCTATCCTCCTTTGTCGATTATTCAGATTGCAGGAGTGGAACAGCAGACTGTAACTGCACACGGGGGCTCCGTTAACGCTCCGCCTGCCGCTAACACCCCTTCGGGAATCCTCCGCCTACGTGAGCTCGAGATGGGAATGAGAGGCGACAGACTCTCCAACCCTCATAGTCAGTGCTTAAGATGGTATCATCAACTGCGGACACGAAAGATTAACAGTCAGTACTTATTCAATTGGAAGGTGCACCACAGTTCCTTGACGGTTGACGTTTTATATTTCGTAGATATTAATGTATAGTTCTTTCAAAAGATATCAAAGTGATAAATATACTGAAAAAATCCTAGTTGAAGGAACTCCTGCAGTGCTAAATTCATGAATCGTCTACAACATGCTTCTTTATTGTTTTTAAAAATAATGAACGAACACCGTTAATATTAGCTGCCATTATTGCTAACATCCAACAGAAAAGAGAGGAAGGAGGTAGAACTACAAGGGGCAGCAACAAGCAGTATTTTATCAATTTATCAATCCTCGCTGTCTAGAAGGGGGTATTAATCACTCTTTATATATCAGACCGTGCGTTTTTTTTTGGTAATTTCAGTCAATAAGTTACTGATGATGTCTGTATGTAACATGTTTCTAAGTTGCGACAAAATCAACGGAGAAAGTAAGAAATCGTTCTCTATATCATTACCTCCCAAATTGAGAAGACCGTCGGGGCAAGGTAGTTTCGTCACCCGTGTGGATATTATCTTAGCTCTACATCGTTGGAAGTACTTTGTGACATTCACTTCTTCTTAGAGACGAAATATTTATTCTAATAATACATACTTAGCATGTTTCCTCTGAGACTTCATTGTTAGTACTCAAAAGTTGCGGATCAGAAAACATAAAATATCGGCAAAGCAAGCTTTGGAAATAAAAAATGATGCTGCTGCCAAATCAGATTTTAACAAAATTTATACCTTGATGTGAAAAAACGAATTTAATTGCTTGACTGCAGAAAGAGTGGAGTGGGAATGGTTTGTATAAATCAATAAAAACTAGTCAAGTGGATAGTCCAGTTGCTTATTGATTCTGTTCTGTGAAAATTTATTAAAAGCGATCATTTCGTTACCATCCCGCGTCGCCTCCGCAGCTGTTACCGTGAAGAGCCCGTGGAATGTCTTACAACAGTCTACTCGCCTCATGTAGGTTACAAGGTGTCTTCCGGGTGAAGAATGTAGCAATTGGATATGACAAAGTAATGAATTTAACTGGATACTGTTACGGTCCTTCGGCCCTGGTAGCCGCAGTCTGCATCGTCCTTTATGCTACAAATTGGCCACAAAGTCCAGTTAATTGTTCGTAGTTTTAACTCAGATTACCGAACTTTCTTGACGACCTCTTGAGTATCTATACTCGCCATGATTAGCACCCCTCTCTATCCTTAACACCATCTTACGAACAAGCTCCGCTCGTTTAACAATCTAGAAAATCATCACTCGCAAATGACGTTCAATTGGTGTTCATTATTTCGAAGGGACTTTTTATATACTCTAAAGAAGATATTCCAAAGATGGCCGGCTGTGGGAACTTCTTTGTCCATAGGAAGTTAGTAATCTGCAGTGCACAGACTAGAATTCGTAGCGGATCAAAGGATTTGTTTCCTGAAGTCGAAGACTTGTTCGTTTGGTCATTGATGTGATCCTTTATTTAGGCACTGGTCCCTTAAATGTGTTTCGTTGATGAACGTGGAAAACCTGGTTACATGTTGACATAAGTGGATCCATTAGTTTAACAGGATACAGATATGCTCCATCTGTGATTTCTCTTAAAGTGTAATGATGAATTGTTGCTATTTATTATTACACAAACTGCACTATTATAAAAAAAAATCAGTAGTGAAACAAAATTGTAGAATTAAGAGATGTAGCAAGACTAAAGTACTTATAACTATCTGAGGGAATTTACTCGGTACCGGTATAATTTAATTTTTATACACCCCAGTATAAGAGATTGACGCTGTAGGATATGGAATGGAATCAATTCACAGCAAAACAATTACGTAACAAAACAGATATATTCACCAGAAGGTACACAGAACAATATCGACAGTAACTATATCAACTACATTTATTCACGATACTGGTAATTACACTTAAGTTCCAAACGTCATGGGATACCTCCTAATAGCGTGTGGGACTTCCTTTGGTTTGGCTACGTGCAGAACAATGACACGTAGATGTTTAATGTGGTATTGACTCTACAAATCATCGCCAGAGCTCTGGAGAAATATTTATCCATGACTCCTATACTGCCGTCCATAATTGTGAAAGTGTTGTCTGTACGCGAACTCACCTTCAGGTCATGTCCCAGAATTATTAGATTGGATTCATGTCAGGTGATCTAGATAGCCAAATCATTCACTGGAGTTGTCCATAATGTTCCTTAAATTTATTGTAAAAGATTTTAGCACGATGACATGGCGCATTGTATTCCTGAAAAAGTCAAAGATGTTTGGGAAGATTATGGATAGCTGCAAATGATCTCCAAGAATATGAATATATCCATTTCCAGTCAGTTGTAAGTTCAATCTAACCATCGGTTGCCAACCGTAGCACGCAAACACGTAAACATATCCCATCCAAGATTAGAACCACCACCCGATTACACTGTTCCTTCCTGACAACGTAGGTCCAAAGCGTCGTGGTTACTGTGCCACGCTCGAACCCCACCATCAGCTCTTACCAGCCTGAATCGAACCGACCACGCAATCTTTTTACATTCAGCTTCTGTCCCACAGATAAGTTCATCGGCCCAGGAGATGCGCTGCAAGTTATATCCTTTTGTTAGCAGAAGCCGTCGCGTACGTCTTCTATTGCTACATCCCATCAATGACAAATGTCACTGCTCTGACTGTAAAGACAAGATTATTTTAAATTTTACCTTTCTTTGACGTAGTATTGTCCATCTGTCAACACTGACACCTCAACTTACTCGTCGCATGTCTCCGTTCTTAAGAAGATGTGTTGGCCAATGTGCTATCCATGGCGAGAGGTAATGCCGGAAAATACATATTCAAGACACATTGTTGACACTATTGATCAAAGAATGTTGAATTCAGGAACAATTTCCGAAATGGAATTCCCCACGCGTCTAGCGCCATTCCGAGTTAAAAGTGTGTTAATTGATGCCGTGTGGCCGTAATCACATGAGAAAACCTTTCACTTGATTTATGAGAATACAAACCAAAGCTCCGACACTGCATGGCACATTTATACGTCTCTTCTGCGGTGCTGAATATTAGCATCTTCCTATCTCACGAATTTTGCCATTTCATTAAATTTTTTTGATATTTTTGAAAGAAATTATTCAGTGGAGTAGGAGTTGGCAATATTTTTTTCAACTTTATCCTGAATTTAATCTTACCACCTACTAGATATTTAAAATGTCTTGTGAGCTTATTAATTATATATATATTCTATTCATTTTTCAGTTAATGACAATGACTTAATCGTTATGAATGTCATTTTTATCATTGATGTCATAGAATATATTGGTGATTACAAAGACATTAATGGTTATGTGTACTGAGCTACCAATGTTAACACTCCTGATTTCTTGAACAGCTGTCTCAGGATGTTGTAATGTTTCGGTAGTTTATTTATGGATTTATTTGAGCGGTTTTGGGCCATATTAGGCTATTTTAGAGTGTGACGCAACGATCTGAGCAACTCGAAAAGAAAAGTTGCACTGCTGAGGCTTGGAAGAACGGTACCTTAAAGAGCCGTCGGCTGGGTTTCACAATATCCCGAAAGTCTGAGTCATGTTTATAAATAGGGGTGAGTTTCTAGGAGGGCGGCTGTTCATTGCCGAATCTGAGTGAGTGAGTATGTTTCCGCCCACAGGAGAAGAAAAAGTTGTGAAAAACAATATTTAGTTGGTGTGAAGCATTTGATATCTCGTTTGGTAACTGAAATCTGATCAACGTTTATGGAGGAGTAAGTGGTTTTGACAGATTGGTAGAAAGCGTCGTAAAGCTCTAAGAAGTTTTAACAAGGGCTCAGGTTAATTGCCTGCAGATCCCCAGATTAAATTCATTGTTTTTGTTTTGAAAGGAAGGCGATGGTTTAAAGTGTTAAAGGGCCATACAAGCTACCGAACTACAGTCGATTCAGCCAAGCTATTTTAACACAAATTTTGTTTCAATATCACTACCAGCGAAATAGATTGGCATAACGATTTTTTTTTTTTTTATTTAAGTGTGAGCTAGCCCAGTTGGGCAGTCGGTGTACACGGTTCCATGTGTAAGGCCTAAAGCTGATGATGGGGGCTAAGCAACGCTAGGTCTTAGCTTTGAACAATAATGTTCGCGACCGTTATCTTCTGGTGCCTTGAATATTTAAAGGAACCGGTCGCCACACGATTGATATATGTACTCTCAAACGTGAAAGCGAAAATTTAAATGAGTTTATTGTAAACAATTTTAAAGTCACAAAAGATATATATTCTTCTAAAAGTTCTCCTCTATAATACTGGTATCAGAATGTTGATAAAGCAATCGGACAACAGTTCCACAGAAGATTTGCAGGTAAAGCACACTCGTGGGAAGAGTCGAACTCTCATCAGGCCCCTATTAGTAGACTAAAGTACAACTACAGCATGCTACGACCACCAACCACGCTGAGTTATTCGCTCCGTCAGCGGCACGATACTGACCGTTACGAAACTTGCCGAAAAAGTGAGCATTTATTACGACACTATGTTAACTGCTTGAAAACTTCCGAAAAACTGAACCCCATCGAGATGGCTGCGGGTATATTTATCGAATTGGAAAATTTTGTGGCCTCAGAAGAAAGGTTTAAAAATTAATATCTTGAAAAGTACATGCTAGTTTGACTCGTAACCAGAGCTCGTCATACATGAGAATTTAGTATCGTGGCGCTTTAAGGACCAAAGCACACTGGCGGGTTTTGTATATTAGTGTAAGTCAGTTATCAATATTTCTGAATGTGTAAATCCAAGACTAATTACCAACTTTTAGTGATTATAGGTCGCTTCCATAGATGTCAGGTAAGTGTTAGCACGTGGAAAGTATTCATTTCTGCTGTGTCTAGGTGAGCAATTAGCGATGAAACAAATACTACAAGCGTCGCGTTGTCCTGATAGAGGGATATTAACTTGCATTGCACTTTGAGTATGCGATGCGTTTTGTAACATGAACAACCTATGATCCGCAGATCGCAGTGTCAACGAGTTCAGTAAATATCATATTACCTTTACGATCATAAATTCGCTTGCCCACATGCGCTTTGATGATAGCTATTGGATCTGTATGTATGATACAAAATCGAATCAAAAATGTTTTGCAGCATCTCAAATAATTTCGGCCATGTGTTACACAGCCTGTGATCAAATTATCTCCAGTTAAAATACACGATCCATTGGCACAAATCGAAATGGTTTAATCCCGTACTATCACTCCAGTGTTAAGTCAAAAATAGGCCGTAAGAAGAATCACAATGATAATTAATGGTATAATAAAAAAATGTATCTAATGCACATATTATTCAACATTGCGATAAATTGTATCTATCTTTGATCTCGAATGTATTTCTCACAAAAACAAAATATTGTTACGAATCATCTAGAAAAATCATAGCCTATGAAAACTGAAAAGTTTTTCTGAGGCAAAAGAAATATATGTAATTCTGCATCTGAATATTACGAGATATGACGAGATTACAAATAACAGCTTTTATAGCGTTTTCAATATTTTTTTCTTGGTTTCTAAGTTATATACATATCATTCTGCTGTAAACTGGAAATTGTCTTTCAAATTCGTTATTTTGTGATTTAGAGGTAAAGCTTGTTAGATCTTGATCTGCTCTAAATAGAAGTATCACTCGTTTTGGACCTAATATTATGCCGGAATCATCCCCTCCCATCCCTGCTGAAAATGGGGAGATTTTTTCGTGTGGGAATCAGCTGTCGATCATGTTCTAGCAGGTCTTCTGAGAGTCTAATCCTGCCTGCACAGGAATTGATACATGATACATGTATCTATCTCTACCATCCTACTTCAGTTTAGTGGGTATTGTACAACAAACAGGTAATAACCAAGTTGACGACACGACAAAAGTGGCGCTGCTCGGGACTAGGTAAGGTACTGTGGCCACAGGTTCAAACGTTGGGCTTCACTACTGGACGTTTACTGTAGGATTTTTAACCGGTCTCTCCTATAACACGAAGGTGAAAATAGAGATGGTCCTTAATTTCAGATTCATAGAGACACGTAAACACTGGTTGAAGCTATTTTTATTGCATTTTCGGAAAGCGATCTATTGGCTGCGGTTTAATCCACCTCATAATTAAGAAACAATCTTGCGAATTGTTCGTACAGCTTTGTCATTTGGCTAATAATTTCCAAATCGGACGATTGCCACATGTCGTCGTAGATGGTGCCACCTAGAAGCTAGAACGGAGTTCAGTTAACAAGAGAAAGAGAATAATTCATTCCTTTAGTTATTACCAATGGCTTTACAAACAAAATGAACAGTATAGATGACACCCTATTTGACAACATGAAAGTTATTTCAGTGCGATTTAATCAAAACTGGAGGATGAATGTTAACGATCATACCTTTCATTCGGGAAGTAGCGAGTTAGGAATTCCGGATATCAGATTGAAAAAATTTATCCCGTGAGCCTGGTTAATGAACTAATACTCCATGCAGTGGAAGTTTCAAATAAAAAATTATTTGGTTGATAAAGCAAATACAGTAAAAATAAGCTGAAAAAATTCTGCATTTAACTTCAGATATATATATATATATATATATATATATATATATATATATATATATTATTAATCTGGATGCCCGAACGGGAATTCCAATCGGCTTCCTCCCGATTGCGAGGGAAAAGCGTTAAACATTCTTTTTCTAGTGTGTCACTGAAATAAATGTAGAGCCTAATTATTGGCCCTGAAAGTCCTCTGCCATACAAATCGTATAGAACTGCAGAATAATAGTGCAGCTACGAGGACAAAAAGTAAATTTTATGGTGGTCTAACTGCACTGGAATCATTTTAAAATATCTAACAAATGAATAAATATGAATGAATGAGACAAATGAAACATTCATCTGTCAGTTCCTATAAAAATAAAGAAACTTAAGTTCAAGAAAAGAAGCTCCAGGGGACAAAGCAAACTCTATCAAAGAAGAATGAAAGCGAGGGACTGTTTTCATTTTAGATCGGGCTACATGTCTGAAAGAGTAGACTCGCCGGAAAGAATTCCATTCGTTAGTTGTGTAGAGGGAGGCAAAAATTGTCCAGAACTCCAACTGGTGAGTTTTCTGCACAAAGAATAATTAGATCCCAATTGAATCCAGTGTCTGACATTGAAGCAATATGGGTACGTAGTTCAGTGCAATTTGTGCGGTAAAAGCCATATTGTTTCGTTAATCTGCATTTATTTTTGTACCAGGCTATTACCAGAAATAAGCGATATTAGCTGTAGAATTATAGTAATTTACAATTACTTTTCAATAGTATCTGCTTTAGTTTCAATAATTAACTTGTGTGACAAATTTTTATACCTATTATTTTTGATTCAGGCTTTATTTACATTGGCAGTGACAGTTGTTATTACAGAGAATCGTTATACATACTAAATCAAGGGGAAAGCTTTATTTCAATAAAAATAATAGCAATAATAATTCTTTCATGGGTGCTCAAACGTATGGCAATCCAAAGTCAGAGAAATAAATAAATACAATTATGTTACAGACATAAATAAAAGCATCTACACTAGCAGTTAAATCACTGAAGATGAAAGTTACATTTATCCGCCGTAAATTCCTATTACGTAAAAAGGTTGAAAAATTATAATTAAATTTTGTTGAACAGAAGTATTGTTCCAACTGTGAAAATAGTCTATGTCTGAGAAAATAACGTTTCACGAAGCAACTGTTACAAACTAGATGGAAATTTATAAAACGCTGGTAGTCCCAATGAGCAAACTGTTACAGAATTGTTACAGCGTTATGTGACAAACCTGAGATTTTTAGGGTACTGACGTAAGATAATGTCCTTTGCCTTAAAAGCAACGCGGTAGGCTGCTATAGTCCGCGTAACAAGCATACATATTATTTGCAAACGAAAATTTTTACAGAAGGAATTTGATACCGAAAGAGATATCAAAATGGTGCTGCTTCGGGGGTTCTGAAGATCACCGTCGTGGCTTAACCCGAAAAATATCATCTGCTTTAACAATCTGTGAATTAATGCACAGAGACAAGAACTCTTTGAAATGGTTTATCGTAACTGCCATAGGGCATGGCTGGCGTTAGCAGTTCCTTGATGATATTTTTGTTTCGTCTTGATGAGAGTAAAGTCAAACCTTCAACTTTAGTAGGACAAATTAGTCAAGTTGTAAGCCTAGATTGCAACGGTACGGGCAAATTTCGTTCCGTGAGCTTGGATACAAGAGATTATATAGACTAAGTTTCAAGAAAAATGCAGGTACATAGCACAGTTCTTAATGTCATTCCATTTGCTGGGTGTTTATTTTTGAGATGGTGTTGGTCATCGTAGCTTCCGCTAGCGACAAAGAACGCAAAACACCCAAAAAGAGAAGAAAAGTATGTCTCTGTGAGAATTAAGTTTTTCCTGGCGAATGTATGAATTGAATTCTACACGGGTTTTCTGCCGGATATTTTTTTTTATTATACTCTTTATTTAACAACGTTGCCGTTTTTATTTAACAACGTTTCGGCAACGTTGTTAAATAAAGATTTTAAGAAAGAAATTATCCGGCAGAAAACCCGTGAAGTATTCATCTGAAGTATGTCTTTATCTACGCACTCTTGTGTCTCTCTCTTGTGAAGATATGAATGAATTTGTATACGAAAATCCTATTTAACCAGCGTTTAAGGAGACGTTGCGTTCTTTCAGAAAATACAAAATTCAATTCTGATTTATTTTTAAAATCATAGTATATACTGGAAATCTATATTGCTACGTATTTTTACTCCATTAAGGTAAACACGTGATTCAGATTTACTACCAAAAAAGTTGCGAAATAGTAAATCAAAACAAAAACAATGTTTTCTTCCTGATGGTTAAAATGTCTTTTGGATATTTCAGTTAATGGCGATGTATAAAATTTATTTTAAATATGGGTGACTTTAGTTCCGCCGTTTTCCGAGTCGAAACCATTAGAAGAATACCCTCGTGGTACTCACCAATGGTAACAGGTAGGAAGAGACCGATATCCCTAAATAAAAGATTGTAATGGAGCATTCGCAGGGTATTTCAGTTACAGGATCAGTTTATCCCCCATCTGAACTGACCATTTGACATAACACTTCAGTGAGTGTATTTCAATAGTTTGTAATAGCCTGAATTGGGTGATTTTGTAAATGGATTTTTGTCACCCTATCAAAATCTCTCAACGAGGTGGTCTCAGGCTTGTCATTCGGAAAAGTCTACTTGATTAATAGAACGCGTTTAATGGTCAGAACATGACGAAATATTATGGTAGCTACTACGTAGCTGCTAATTGTCGCCGTTTATTCGTCAGAGCATGGTGAACTGCGATCTACGTAGCTCCTAATTGTCACCGTAATGTACAGTATTGGAATATTAATTGGCCGCTGAAATCCAAACATTTGACGTTACAACTTAGGACTTTCCTATTAAAGAAAGTTTTCGGTTTCCTAGTACTAGAATATTTCGTAGTATTAGAATATTTAATAGTTCTAGAATAATCTCTATTTATGTTATGTTTCATTTTTTTTCTTGTTTCCTAAACAATTATAAGATAATGGTGATGTTATTAAAGTTTTCAAATTTCCAAGAAGCATGAAAAATACTAATATCAACCATTCGGGAGGACGTGGGTTTGAATCCCCATCCGGGTATACAGGTTTGATTTTGCCTTGGTTTTCCCAAATCACTCCAGGTGAATGCTGGGATGCTTCTTTTAAAAAAGACCATGGCCTAATTGTTTCCCGTTCCTTGCAACCCCCCACCCAGTTCATTCCCACATCTAATGACCTCAATGTCGACGAGGCGTAAACCCATAAGAAAAACAAAAAGATCGTGTTTTATTTTATGACAGGTATTTTTACTTAATTTCACATAGTAATTAGTAGTTTGACAGAAATATGTAGTGGCAGTAGAATGCATTCGATCTATGAAGAAAGAAGTTACCAAGCCTGTAGTGAGTAGTAAAGAGGAGCATAATTAATCTTGAATCTGTAGTAGAACGTTTTAACACAGCGGGCAATTACTGCGAGTGCTTTTCAGAAACCTAGAACCCGATAATTTTAGGGTCCGGACTCCGTTTCCTCCGGTATTCAGTAGTGGCAAAAGATATAAAGCGATTACAGAGATCTGTAATAATTGAAATGTTCACGTTTTATCAGTTTCGAAACTGAACTTCAGCCTGTCAACCAGAAGACGTTCTTTCTTGTATAATCCATCTTGTCGAATAAGCGTTAGGAAATGGGACCAGAGAGCAGTGATGCCGTTCTCAGGCGAGGCAGCTAGTTACCTGGAAGAGAACCTGCCGACTCACCTGGAGGCAGAGGTGACCCCATTTCAGGCTCGACTAGCGGTCGCATGCTGAACAGTGCCCCGCGGCCGGATAGTGGCCGCAGACCGGACGCGGCTGTTGCTGCTGCACATGATAACTGCACACGCCGCCGACCAGATTGCTTCCATAAAACATGGCCCCACCCCGCGGCACCGCCAGTTATCCCCTCTTGTTTTATGCCCACCTACCGCTCGAAACTTCAAAAACCGCCACACAACTCCTGTCCTGTTCCACGATTTCGCATTCCGTGTTAGGAGTGTTGGCTGATATATCATCCAAAAATGCGTATGATTGCTCTTATACAATATATTGTAAGCACGATCATATATTACGTATAGATTCTTTCTCGGTTATCATGCCTAACTGCTTCACAAACAGAAAAAAAGAAGTATGAATGGAAGACACGTAACGTCAGCATCTTTACCCACACGAGCTACCTATCATCCTCTCCTCTCAATCAAGCATTATTTTATGAACTATAAATTTTCTTTCCATACATTATTATCATTGTTTTCTTTATTTATCTACTCCCTCTCCTTCGCAGAACAACGGAATCATAATGGTTAAAATAAATTTGTATGTTGATTTTTTTTTTAACGCCTGGTCGAAATTGAGGTCATTAGAGGCGAGAGAGGACTGGAGGCAAGGAACGGATAGAAATTCGGCCATAGCCTTATGAAAGAACCATTCCGCCATTCGCTTGGAACCACGGAAAACCAAATTCACGATGACGGGATGGGGAGGCCAGAGCGTTACCCCTTAAGAACGAGCCTCGGTGACTTAAAAGGAGGCAGAATCCATCGGGAAAGAAGCGAAAATCATCTAAAAAAAATCGATTTCAGAACTTTTTGCACTAAACTACAGATTACTATCCGTCTTTCTTCTTCTTTTTTAAAAAAAATCATGTTTGAAGTATGTAACTGTCCTACGCAATAAAGTCAGAAGAAATTTTATGTAATCATGCGTGTGTTATCCGACGAACAATAAATTGGTATATGGATATGTTAAAGGGATTATAGCGACACGAATGGAAGACGAAATGTTGCGTATCGACCGATCGTCAAAGCGTAAAGAATGATGGCGAGGAAGAAACAGAAGAAGGCGCGAGATCTGTGAGAAGGGAACTCTTAAGCCTATCTGACAAATAGAATTTTGTATAAAAACAATAGTAAGATTACTATGATATTAATCAGAGAGGTTGAGAGTGTTGAATTCTGGACTTTACCATTATTTTGTTTGTTAGTAATATAGTATTCGTGAAGATTAGTGGGGTTACCATTTGCGTTAGAGTCAGAAAATGTTCGTTAGAAAGCATACTGAATAATCGGAAAAGGTTATTTATTTTCCATGTTGACAACAAAGATTTAAATATGAGCATGCATTCGCCGTCCTTGAGATAAAAAATGAGATAGAAAATGTTCTCGAGGTGACCTACGAAGTTACGCCCAATCAAGGTAACATCAAAACTATTTATTAATTAAGACAATCATAGAAAGAAATAATGCAGTGAGGAAAGTTTAATACCAAAAAATCGATGGTGGAATCCTTTTCAGCTAAGACAGTTGCATTAGAAACCAACTTCAATCCCCGCAGAAAAGATCTTTCCGCCTGTTCCGTAGCCGAAACTGTCCTTACAACTCGTGAAATCAATCATTTATGCTGTAACATGTTTTTAATATTGCTAATTCGATTAATGTTATACTGGTAACGAATTTACGTTTAATAAAAAAAATACTCATAAGAAATAAAACGGTAACTTCAGTTAGCCTACCAGATTTTATCCCGGAACAAAGATATTACAGTATTTCAAATAAATTCATCTAAATTCTCTCATAACAATTAATTAATTTTTTTAGTTATCTGATAACTCTGTGTTATCTAGTCGTTACAAGCCTTCCAGCAAGCTGTGTATTTTTTTCTTAAAACATGAAAGATGGAAAATATTGAGGATAACCTGAGATCCAGCTCTTACGGATAACTGTAATACCATCCGAAGCAACTATTTGTTTTTCGTCTTATCCATTTTCAATTAAATCCAAAAGGTTTTTCTCAAGTAGATAATAACAAATATTTCGAAGCTCTCAAGCTTCAACTTGTATAAATATCTAGATTAATCACGATTAAAACTTCTCATAACTCGTAATTTGATGCAAGTATTGTATTTTTGGTATATTTACAATATTTTCGGTATGTTTTAAATTTTTTTCCAATATTCTAAATAAACAAAATGTCTCTATGCATGACGCGACGTTTACCCTGGTATATTTACCGTGATTAAAACTCAGAAGTCTTTTCTATTCCCTGTGGAACAGTACGAACGGTAGTATGAAAAATAATCTATACGGCATATAAGCAATTCTAGTAGCAGTTACATCTTTAAATGATTGAATTGAAAACTTTAAAGTACTTACTATTAGCACAATTATTTTTAAGAACAACAACACGTACTGCTCTTCACCTTCCTGACTGTTCTCACAACGTTTCAAAGATAGTAAATCAAATATGCTTCGCCCTTTTTTAACTTTTAAGTGCAAAATTTAAATTATCACACAAGCAGCAACATAATCCAATAGTATTACCAACAGAGGTAGCAATCGTGTTAGGAATTAATCGTAACCGTCTATAAAACTGTTGAATGAAAACGTAAGAGAAACTCATAACTGATGTTATGTTTCCTGCAGCGCCTTCGCACGAATCCTGACTTGAAGTTACTGTGGCCGCCACACAACGGCGCCCAAAAGTGCTCGTGTCTTAAATTCCTACATCGTCGAAGAATCCACCCCGCGAGTCTCAACTTCTTTATCGAATTTCTATTCAGATCTCCGCCTTAGTGATATTTACGGGTCTACAACAATGTTTTATTGTTGGTGGCGGTGTGGGTGGCGACGGCCGCCCTGGTTAGGTGCCAGAAGAGGCATCCAGAGGAGCCTGCCGCAGCAGCCCGAGGAATTCCACAAGATTAAACTAAAGACACAGCAGCGAGCGCACAAAAAGAATTGACTGGTAGCGGGCGGCGTCCAAACGACCCGTCCCTGGCAACAGGACCACGGGAGAAGGGGGTGCGCGTTCCGCCGTTATTTAGAAAGAGAGGCCCTTCTTGCCGCCGACGATTATATGACTGCAGAAAAAGAGAACTGCAATCAGTGGGAGCTGGCTTGTCTGGAGGGCGAAAGAAAAAGAAAGAGGGCAGGACAACCATAAGGAGGAGGGGGAGAATACCCTCAGGCAAACCGTTTCTCTGTGTATTGTTCAAATGAAGTTTAATCGCTGTCTGTCCCATCGTCAACGAAAAACATAAGATTAAAGGAATCCATTCTTACTCCTGGTCCCAATGGCGAAAAAAGGTAACGACCGTTCCTTATTCGCCCGTGGGTTTTATTTAGTCTTTATAATTTTTTGAAGTTGTAATTAATAAACAGATAGACGTGATAGAAATGCTGGAGCCATCCTGGCGACTTTATACCACTATATATATATATATTCAAACGTTTTATGGAATGTGAAGAGAATTTCATACAGATATTAGTGTTGCAGTTTTATATAATTTGTCAATTATTTTTATTTAGCATTTACACTCAAACCAAATTGAATGTGTTACTAACTTGTATCTCTTTTTGACAGGAACTTCTACTATTGTGTCAACAATGTCTTCCTAGACAAAAAAAGACTAGACGAAAAGAAATATACTCTAGCTAGTAGAATCTATAAACATATTGAATATCGCAGAGTATAATTACTGCATACACTGGATCGACAAATCAATATACTATGAAAAAGTATTATAATATTCTGTTTATACATAATGTTCCCAGAACGTAATTTGATATGGCTATCGGAAATTATTACATATTGTCCTCAATAAATAAATGCGTATGACATTATTGGCCTTGAGACCCCAAATAGACCATGTACAGACAGATGTTAGGAGTAACCCTGAAAAAAGTGTTTTGGAACTGAAATTTGGCACAGATATTCCTAAAAATCAAATTCTGAAATGTCCCCATCTCTAGGCTGTCCGCGACATAGTTTTTTTTCATGTTAAAAGGTCTTAAAAAAGGCTTGAGTGACAAATCAGTGTAAATTCGTTGTAACATTTAAAATGACAGCCTTAGTAACGTTTTATTTCACCCTAGGCAATTTGAAGAAGTTTACTGCATAAACGTGTAGTTTCTGGCATAATTATTGTATAAAAATAAAAATATACTCACATTTCTTCATGAAGGTAGTACGAAACATGGCATTTTTAAAACAATTCTGCATAGCTGAAACATTATCAATGTTACTATGTCAATACATACGCCCAAAGTTATAATGTACAGTTTCAGTGTTAAAATGGCATCTAGTTTGACCCTCTGTCACAAACAGTCATTGAGATACGCGTCCAAACAGATTCAAAGTAATCAGCACTGGGCCGAAAGCACCGCGCACCGCTCCCCAGGCATTATAGGTTTGAACCTCAGAAAAAAATAATGTAGAACTTAAAATTGGCACAGATGTAATCTAATACCTAAGAAGTTTCCATCTCCTAGGTGTCCGCGTCATATTTTCTTTCATGTCAAAAATGGGGTAAGTAGGGCTTATATGTTATCATCAGTATAAACGTCTTGTAGATCTTAAAACATCAGCCTTACAATCATTTAATTACACTAGGTATAAGTTATTTGGAGAAGCCATCCATTGAATGAACGTGTAATTTTGGACGTAATTCTTGTATAAAAGTAAAAACATAATTCACATTCTATCATGAAGCAGGTACAAAACATGTAGTGTTGCCCAAATGCAAGAACAATTGCATCAATACACCTGGTCTTGGTCTTGGTCTTGGTCTTGCAAAAATGCAAGACCAAGACCAAGACTGCAAGACCAAGACCGATTTTGGGCAACACTTGTTGCCCAAATGCAAGAACAAGACGAGACTTGACCAGTCTTGGTCTTGGTCTTGCATCAATACACCTGGTCTTGGTCTTGGTCTTGCAAAAATGCAAGACCAAGACCAAGACTGCAAGACCAAGACCAATTTTGGGCAACACTAAAAACATGACTTATTTTACAATTAACCCAGATTTGTTATAAAACTATCAAACTTATCCATACAACATCTATTAAAAAAACTTACAGGTCGCAGTTTCCGTGTTAGAATGGTACATCGGTCAAATTTTTGTGATAAGACGTTGGCGAGATTCGCTTCCAAACATTCGGAAACAACGCGCAGAGCTCGGCGTATAGCGTCGTACCACTTCCCTCTTAGATACTAAGGAATGCCTGTGCCAAATTTCAGCTCCATATTATTTTTTTTTCAGGTTCATACCTGTAACACATGGGCTAAACCACTGAGTGACGGAGTTTCGATCTGCCTGGCATGCGTCTATGTCGTGGCTACACTAATAGATGTGACCAACAGTTTTACTTCCAATCTTAACCCATTAGCTTTGCAAGACGTGAAGTTCAGTTGAAAGGCCCTTAAAATCTCCAGCCGAAATCTGGATGGCATGAAAGAGTTCGCATAGCGCATTATTCAGCTTCCAGCAAAGCTGCTGCATCTTCCTACACATAACCGTTTTTACTAAAGAAACCACAAACTATATTTACAATTAGTAAAATTATGGAAAACTTCCGTTTTGGAATTTCGGTCTTCCCACCCAGTTTTCTGGTTGCCATGGCTTTTACAAAATCACTTGAGGCAAATGCGGGCAGTTTAATTTCAGTTTTTGTTCAAATTCCTCTTGTTTATCTAAGACCTTATCGGTAACGGGCCGTAAAACTCCAATTTAAAAAAGAAAACTCGGCAATTTTTATATTTATTTAATACCTGGCAGTTCAGAAAAGTGCTGTTTGTGTTTCACTGTTTACTAACATTACCACAAAATATTTATACTCTTCTTGATTTCTCTCTTCCGCTCTCTCAGAGTATTTATTAGTTTATATTTAAACTAGACGACCCGTGCGAAAATTTCGCGAATAAAATGTGATGAATAGTGAGGTTGAATGCTTGTAATATTATGAAAAGTAGAACCATACTTTTGTAGCAAATATATGTATATATATAGTTAGTCAACATATCTGTGATATTTGTTGCTGTGCGAATAAAATTGTTACATAGGAATTTAATGACAGAACGAAAGTGTTTCCGCAACAGAAAAAAAATATCCGAAAACCTACTTATTAAATAAAAAAAAGTTTATTGACATCTCTGTGATGTCTGCTGCTGCAATCTAGGGACTTGGCTCTGAACTGTCTCATACCCGCTACCACTTTAAGCACCAAATTTCTAAAAATTCTTTCTTAATTTATGATTTTACCTTACTGGAAACCTTAATCTTTAAAACGATATGATATTTATTGATTTCGGCTAGGTATCGATGAAGATAAAACGCTTGTAATTAAAAAAAAAACACGCTATGGAAAAAATATTGATACTTTTGTTCCTTAAGGGTCGAATTTCAAAAAATTCCTTTTATAAAATATGATGTGACCAAAGCAGCCACCTTGGTCTTTAAAATGGAACCTCATTTACCAATTTCGGTTAGTTATTAAGTCAGGTAAAAAAAATTTTTTAGAAATGATGATATTTTTACGCTGGTGTGACCAAAGAGGATAATTTAATACTTAAAACGATACCTCGTTTATTAATTTCGGTTAGGTATAAAGGGAAATAAATATCTCGCGACAGAAAAATGCGTTGTAGAAATATTAACACTTTTGCCCTCTAAGGGTAGAATTTTGAAAAATTTCTTTCTTAAAATGTGGTTTAATGGAACCGAAGACCTTACGAAGAGAACAATCTGTAAAATGATACCTCGTTTATCAATTTTTTTTTTTGATTATCAAGGTTGATAAATGACTCGAGACACAATATACTGATATTTATGCCCTTTAAGGGTCGAATTCCTAAAAATTTCTTTCTTAAAATATAATGCGACCAATGGCGGAGACCTTATTCTTTGATATGATACCTCATTTATCTATATTGGTTGGATATCAAGGGAGATAAATAACTCGTGACACAAAAAAACGTTGTAGAAAAATTTATACGTTTTCCCTTTAAATGTTGAATACCAAAAACATTCTTTCTTAAAAACATGATGTCACAAATCTGAGACATTACTCCTCATTATCCTACATCATTTATCGGTTTTGGTTAGATATTCAGGGAGATAAATCGCTCTAGACACAATAAACGCATTCTAGAAAAATTGATATTTTTGCCCTTTAAGGGTCGAATTCCGAAAAATTCCTTTCTTAAAATATGATGTGACCAAAGTGGAGACCATAAGCTTTAAAATGACACCTCATTCATTGATTCGGTTAAGTATGAAGGAAGATACAGGCTTGTGACAAAAAAAAATACCTTATAGAAATAATATATATGATATAATAACTGTATCCTTTTGGCTATTTTTCTCAAGTTCGGGTAATAAATTATAAACGCATAATGAATGATGCACAGCAATACAGCGAATGTGATTCACTTCACTCTCAGAAGCATCTTAGCGTTTTGTTTATATTTTCCTTTGTTTACAATGTTCGTTTTTATAAACTGTTCCCAGCTCAGCGATTTTAGTTACATTTTAACTCTGAAGGTAAGTTTTGTATGTTTATCACACTAGCTATTACTACACTGTATTAATCTGGACTATAGTTTTTGGTCTTTTACCAGCTGGTAACAAACAGTATAGTGCGGTGTAGTACATTGCAGTGAGAGTGTGATAAAGTCAATCAGGAAATCATTTTACAGTCATAAAATGGATATGATAAATTAAACTACTATATTCAAGTAGTTACTGTCATGTGCATTCCATGTCACATTTACTAAGGGATAAATTTTTTCCACATTTAGTGCAGTATTCATCTATAAAACACAGCAAGCTTCTTCTCTTCGTTATATGCTTATAAAGGTGAAAAGCGTCAAAGGAAATTTCGCACATTGTAGAATTGCTACGTTTAGAAATACTCATAAAATTTCAGAAAACATTGAATTTATAAAGCACATAACGACAATACAATTTGATGACTATCAAGAAAGATATTTCATCATTAATATCGAAAAAATCATTAACTTTCATATTAAGGTCATACTGCTCGTAACATAGATAGAAAAGATAATATAAATAGGTTGTACATTTATGAACTGAAAAAAAATAGAAGTATTAGTTGTGTGGATCACTATTTATATAATTTTTTGTCACAATAAAAATAAAAAATGTAGCAGAATTCATTCAAAAAGGATTACAATTCAACACGCATGCCAACTAAAATCTTTCATGCTTTAAAGTAAAATAAACATTTATGTTACTTCTAACTAATCATGCTCAAAGTTAATTAATAACATTTTTTATGGATATTGGATTGTTATCTTTTGTGAAATCTGTTTAAAAATAATGAAACATTTCAGGATTAGCGAAAATTACCCTGAGCGAATGGTTTTATGCAGACTGCACCTATTGAATAGACGAAAAATACGTTCGAGTACTACAAGAAAGATGTAAATGGGAGAAACGAAATCTTTGTAGCAAAAGAGAGGGTAAGTTTAAGTTGAAGGAACTTTTGAACAAAAGTTTGACAGAAACGAGAAGAGTCTATTGAATGATAACGAAAATTTATATGATTCATGTTGGGATGTGTCAAAATTTAGTATATGCATCCAGTAAAGATAAGAAAATTTTATACGAATTTCGCATTAAAATTACATTTTAGAACCACAATTTTAAGTATGCAAGTAACTTATAAATAATTCAGATAAATCGCTCAGAACGTCTATCATGAAAACAAAATTAATACTTCGTTATCTGATTTGAGGTTTGTTCATCATAGACCGCGTTTCAGATAAATTGCAAGCATCCTGAACGTTTTACAAAATATTAGCATTTGACCATTTGTTCGCGAACGTTGTCTTTGGTGTGTGTAGAAATGCTTTACCCTTTTTTTCCTAGTACCAAATATTATGTGCAAAGGCAAAAAATGTAATATTCAGTTAGGAACTTACTCTTCTTTCAGTTACTTCAGATTCGGTTTTCATTCCGAAGTCCGAGAGTTTGTTTATTGATAGTTTAAAGTAATATAATTTATGAAATTTAAGAAAGCTACGTGAAAAATTATGCATATTAATGCGTACTGGTAATTTTTGTTTATTTAAAATCCTCACCCTATCAAATGTTATCGTCCCTAAGCAAAACGTTTGGTAGAACTATATCTGAAGTCATATAAACAATGTTTTACGTGTGATGTGTGATACTATTTCCTTAAAAGTATACATAAGTAAAATAAATCACATTTTAAATGCTGATACAGAACAAAATACGAATATAACAACGCGCTGTCAAATTTTAGAAACAATGTTAAGCACATTTACTGCAAAATTTTATCACAATATGGTTATGTTTATTCATTTGTTGTGGTTTTAATAATTTATTCCCTTTATGGCCTCGAATCCCTGACCGGGCATCCAGCTTAGGGTTTTCCATGATTTCTCCAAATCACTCCAGGCGAATGCCGAGATGCTTCCTTTAAAAGGGCATGGCCTTTCTTCCATCCTTTCCCGCTTCTAACGAAATCGACGGCAACAAGCCATAAGCCAAAAAAATCGTTTGTTTAAATGAAGTTTGTTATAAAGTACTATAATTAAGAAATCGGTAGAAATAAGTAAACGAAATTAAGAAGACAAAAAACATTATTAACAAACTGCAAAGAATGGGGTGTTTATTTGTGATGCAGCACGATGTTTATTAGGTATCTCGTTAAGGAGTGTTCATCTAAGATGCAGTATTATCTGTGGTGCATTTTTGATCTTGGTAGGAACGAATTATCATTCCTCATCCGTTCCCAGGTAACGTAGTGTCCTAAGATATTCCACAGATTTTACACTCTACCATAAGCTTTCTAAATGTGATAAAACCATCCAAACTAGTGCAATAGTTTTTGCGTGGTGCAGATTTATAAAAGTATGGATTTTACTTGTGGTATGCGTTAGTTAGATTCTGTAAATAATTTCCATAGTGTGTACTATTCGGTTTAGAATCTTCATTAATACATTTTTTTTTTACATCTGATAAATACGTAGAGTATTATTAAATGTGTCGTAAAGCTAATACTCTAGGTGATATTGACCAACGAGTTTTAAAAAACCTCTCCAAAAAAACTCTATTAGCAGCATTTATGGAAACGCAAATTTGTACAGTTTATAGATATATGATGTTCTCTTGAAATTTATTTACAAGTAGAATACCAGAAGCTGCAGTAAATGTTCGTGTTATTACATGAATCTGGGTTATCTAGATGTACTATCTGAAACTAATTAAGTTACACAAAATCGGTGACTTTAGGAAAAACTCATTTTGCAAAAATTAAGTGTGGTACGATATCTGGTAGTTGTTCCCAGTAATAGATTCAACGAGTCCTTGGTATGTTTCTGGTGATGTCAGGCATCAAATGTCTACCCACAGGTGACGCAATTCCCTTAAATTATGGGTCGGTGGTTTGTGAGGCGGAGATGGCGTCCAATAGCATCCAACAACGTCTCAGGTGTGTTATATTCTGTTTAGACGTGACGAACTTGGTTGACAAGGCATCAACATGAGTTCACTATCATGCTCCTCAAATCACTGTAGCACGGTTCTGGCCTTGACACACCAAAAATTATCAGATATCTGCTCGGTTTTGGAACACATGAAGCCATGAGATGATGCAGGTGGACCACAATAGTCCGCAGCTGTTACGGTGCATTTGATCACCTACTTCAGGTGCCGAGAAACCCAAGGTGAATCTTGCATAGCATAACATTGTTCCTTCTGGTCTGCGTACGTGACGATGTGGATATTTCGAGGAGCCATTCGGCTGGAAGACAGCGCACTCGGATACAACCTTCGATCTGATGCAATAAGAAGCGCGATTCCTTCGAACTTGTGACTTGTTTCCAGTGATCCACAGTCCAATCTCGATGTCTCGTGTCAATTGCAATCGTAATTGACGATTTATTGGGTAAATATGGAAACACACAGGGGCCTGCTACAGAGACACATGTTCAAAATTTTTTGATGAATGGTGTGCTCCGAAACACTTGTGACTGCAACAGCAAAGTACTCTGTCGTCAGATATGTCACGATCGTCTCCTATCCTGCCTTACAGAACAGGTAAGCCTCTGACTTCCTCGTTCTGTGTTGAGGAGTGGATGTTCACCACCTTATTGTCTACTCGTGGTTTCAACGTCCTGCTACCACTTTGCTTAGATGCTCACTACAATAGCACGCGAACAGTCGACCATTCTCGTCGTTTCCGAGACACTCGTTCCCAAGCGCCGGGCCATAAAAAACTGCTCATTACTCCTTTTACTAAACGTATCATTGCTAGAATGACACCCCATGCTTACTGCTCTACTTATATACACCCCTTTCAGCATGACGTAACCGCTAAGTCACCAGTCAGTATACAATATTCTTCAATTTTTGGCTCACCAGTGTATAGCATATATGTGTATTTTATATTTAATCGAATGTTGCTAAGACAATTCTCTTTAAAAGTTACTGTATTTTAATCATTTGTTGAACTGAAAACAGCATTAAAAGTTCACATTTTTGTTTTTTCGTGAAATAAGATTAGTATCATCGATCTGGACCTTTAAGCAGTAGTGGATGTGGGAAAACAAAATATTCGTTTCAGCTTGGTAAGTTGGTTAGACCTGTACCATTTGGAGCTATATAAGTTTTTATTTTCTGCCTCGTTACCAGAAGGATTAAGGTCTTAGCAGATAACATGCGTGCCAAGATACTTGTAATGTACGGAGTCGTGGGCAGATCTCTTTCTCGCAAGTCCTCCGTAATTAACCAACCATTAGCAACCGTTCACTATTGCTGCGTGATGGAAGCCATTACAACGCTGATAATCGAAGATCGCCTAAATTAATGGAGAAACTCACCTACGCCGATTATATTAATTATTTAATGGATAGTTAACGGCTTGTACGGCACCGTGTGCGCGGTGACAGTTAACAAATACAGGCATAATTCAGCGTGACGGGGCCTGCACTGCCGGCCGTGCAACATTTATATCCGCAAATTAGAGCCCAGGCTAATTACAGTGGCTGCCGGCGCCGGCTCCAAGACACGCCGCCATCGCCGTCCAAATGAAATCTAATACAATTAAATTGCCGGGCTTAGCGACCTATGTATTATTTATACGCCTGGATTTCATTGGCTCCGCAGGTCTAGATGAAGTGAGAAATTTCCCCCCACAATGTTTTTGCTGCGGAGCCGTTTCTCTTCGGAGCTGTCTTAAATTTCTTGCTTTATTTTACACTGTTAACTACAAGCAACTGTATTTATTATCACGTTTCCTTAAATCACCTGTCGTACCTTTCCTAACTGTCTCGCATAATCAAGGTTCCATATCTTCTGAGTGAAAAGCAGATCCATTACGGATTTTCTCATTGGTCTTTCCATCTGTCTGTTAGACCCTCATAATTTCTGAACCCTTTAACTTAGATATTTGTAACTGCCCACTTCTTTAGTAACTTCTATTTTATAACAATAGTTTTATTATTAAAACCAAAAGATTCAGCCAGAGCGTTATCTTCTCTAAATAACCTAATGAGTTGAACAATTTCCTGTATGTAGAACTATCAATCTTTCCAAACTTTCTCATTTTCTCCTTACATGAATTTCAGGAACGATTCGTCATAGATAAACGAAAAGCAACATCCAAATTTAAACGAACGTCACATTACATTCTTTAAAATTTCTACCTCGCATTATATTCGGTATCTGTGCAGTACAACAGACAATTGCATCGCAGTTCCACTTTCTTTTAAAAATTCAAGTGCAAATAAACTAAAATTCGGTTGTTTATTTGAAATTTACACTTCCTTTCAAAAATATAAGCACAAATAAAACCAAATGCTTTTATTTATTTGAAATTTCCTGGTTTTGTGAAGCAGTGTGGTTGTTAATTTCACTAATTTGCTGCTGTTATTCTTATGCATTAAGGAAGCTTCAGAATCGAACTATAAAAAAGAACGGTTTGTATTGGTTTCAAACGTGATCTTGTGCACAAATGAGTAGTAAAAATTCTTAAGCAAATATTTAAAAAAAAAAAAAAAAAAAAAAAAAAAAAAAAGAGCATGAATTTCTGTAAACAGAATACGCTAATCATAAAAAATAATTAGATGAAATTTGGTGATAAATAACTATTATAGAAGTAACAGATCGTATGAAATAGCAGATACCTCTTTGCTATTTGGAAGAAGAAATGTAACTTGTTACAGGAATTGAAGCAACTGTTTAATAAAGTAATTTTCAATTTTATAAGAATTGCTACTATGTGTATATATCATCTAAACCCCGTGGAATTGTTTTTAGTTAGGAGTAGAGAATATTTATCGGCTATCTTGATTCAACACCAATTGGCGCCTGATAATTTTTTTCGATTTCTTTATCTACTCGGTCAAACACGTGATCTGGTTGAAAAAAGCGGAAGAAAGATGACAAATACTATTTTTATAATCGAAATTTCAATACCGGAACACTGCGGCAAGAAATTAATTACGTTTAGTGGATCAACTAATTAAACGATTTGGCCCAAAAAATTTGTGTACGAGGGGAGGAAAAATGTTTACCATTCGTGGTGGGTGAGCGATAACGTTCTGGACTCGTATTCCTGAGAGTAAGGTTTCTAATTCCCATCCGGCCATTTAGAATTGGGTTTTCCAAGGTTTCCCAGAATCACTACAAGCATGGTTATTTTTTTTTAAAAAAAAGTCTTGTCCAAATTCCTTCCCGTTTTTTTGCCCACTGTTCTTTCCCACCTCTAGTGACCTCGATGCCGACGAGGCGTAATGCTGTAAGAGTAAAAATATTTCATTTCCAACTGAATATAGTTCCTGCTGATCAGAAAATTAAGTAGCCATATGTTCTTCCCTTTCCTAGAATCCTTATTGTCCATAATGGCTCACAATTGGAATATGGGTACATTATTTACTTCGGTTTGTTAGAATATGTTGCACCCTGTTTGATACTAAGGTGTTTCGGAATATCTGTATCTCAAGATACAATAAATACATGATTTCTAGTACCCATTTGATTATAGAATGTTATAAACAATTGGTGTAATCACATTTCCTGCATATATTGACGATAAAACGTCGAAAATGTATTTGTTTCTCAGTAAAGCTTAATTAATTTTTGCTATGGTAGAAAGATGCTTGTTACCACCCTACCATTGCTATTAAGTAAAAATGGTAATTTTAAGTAGCTACTTATATAAGCACGCATTTTTAATATAGAAATATATAGTCTTCCTGCCAACACAACATTGCTTCATTCTCATGAATTATTCACTAGATCTGGTCGCCAATAGAGACAGGCAGACGCTGCACAGTCCATACTATGTAGGCGGAATAAAGGTATCCTCCCACGGTGGCCAAATTAAGGCCATTACTGGAACAATTAAAACAGTAGTGCGGGCTTACGTGAATGGAGAAAGGAAATAGAGCACGCGACTCGCTGACGTAGCTCTCCTTGCCGAGGGAGAGGCGCGGGGCTAACGTTCTCCGAATACTGCAATTAAAGTAATTATCTGATGGCTAAATTAAAGTTTTACTGCCACGAAATGGAGCAGAGCTTTTTTCTCAATGAATCTCCACCGGCAGAGTTGGAAAATTTTCAACATTGTTTGATCAATTCACCAAATTACCTGAAATTTTCAAAGCTGAATTTTTATTAATATTAATAAAAAATTTCACTAGCTGCGTTTTGATAATAGTTACTTAATAATACTTAGCAAACTGCAGACCTTACAGAAATCAATCATATGTATTATTTCTATAAGGTTTTTTTTTTTTTTGCCAGAAGCTACTACCTCCTTTTATACCTAACCGAAATCGATAAATGAGATATCATTTTAAAGACTAAGGTATTCGCTTCCATCACATCATATGTTAAGAAAGGGTTTTTTCAAATTCGACCCTTAAAGTGAAAAAATATTAATATATCTAAAATGATGTTTTTTTAATCACAAGTTATTTATCTCCACGGATACCTAACTGAAATCGTTAAATGAAGTATCATTTTAAAAATTAAGATCTCTGCTTTGGTGACATCATATAAGTCAGGAATTTTTCAGAATTCGACCCTTAAAGCGCAAAGGTATCAGATCAGTATTTCTATAACGCGTTTTGCCATTTATCTCCCTTGATATCTAACCAATATAGATAAATGAGGTATCATTTTAAAGAATAAGGACTCCGTCGTGGTTTACATCATATTCGAAGAAAGGAAATTTTCAGGATTCCACCCTTAAAGGGCAAAATTATCATTATTTCAATAACATTTTTTTTGTCACAAACTACTTATCTCCCTCGATATCTAATCAAATATCGAGAAATGAGCTATTATTTTAGAGATTAAAGTCTCCGCTTTGGTTAAATTTTAAGAAAAGAATCTTTCGCAATTCGACCCTTAAAGGGAAATTTCTCCAACGCATTTTGTGTCACAAGTCAGTTATCTCCTTTGATATCTCACCGATACAGAAAAATGAGGTATAAAGAATAATGTCTCCGTTTTGATCAAATCATATTTTAAGAAAGGAATTTATCAGAATTCGACCCTTAAAGGGCAAAAGTATTAACATTTATACAATGCTTCCTTATATCACGAGCCATTTTTCTGCCTTGATATCTAGCTGAAATAGATAAATGACCTATCATACTAAAAATTAAGGTCATATCTTAAGAACGATATGTTTCGGAATTCGACACTCAAAGAGTAAAAGTAATAATTGTGAATGCCGCGCGTATAAGATAGTTTAGAGCCAAGCCATTAGATAGCAGTAGCACATATCACAGAGATATTTATGAACTGCTTCACTGGCGTCGAATTTTATTACGTACCTATTAAACTAAACAAAAAAATAATAAATAAACAATAATAAAGGTTCTTCTTTCATCCTATTAAAAACCCCTAACCTTACTATTCATTGTATTCGCGAAATTTTCGCTTGGGTCTTGTAGTACAATTGAATTTCTAATACAGAACAAACAATGAAAGTGGAAGGTAAAGAGATGTTTTATTTCTTTTAATCAATCAGTCATGTAAACTACGTAACATTAATATTAATCTATTAATATCTTTCGTTAATTCCAGTAATTTAACACACAGTAAACAAAATTTAAAAAAAAACTTAATCAAGCCTTGTTGTGGGTTTACAGGCATTAATATTAGCATTTCGGTTTCTTTCTAAGCAATATATTAATTTTAAATGTAAGAATAAGATTCTCCTCTTTATTCAAGAAACCTTCCCGTGGAGTTTTTTTTTTTTTTTTCGTAAATCTAGGTAGAAGACAGAAGATAAACTAAGTTTCCAACGTTCGCAAATCCTGCGCGAAGTTTAAACACGTTTCCAATGACATGGACAAGACAAGGACGTTCGTCCACATAAGGAACTTCTTGAAGAGTGAGAATAAATAAATCTTGAATAGTTTATGAAGAGTTTAATGCTCTCTTACTGGCCCCTTTGGCTCGGATTGTTGCGGCACTATAATGGTGTTATGGTATCTGCCACTGGGTTAGCTGTTTCGAGCCACCTGGTGGATGAAATTTTCGTCACCTTGACTCGATCGGCAGGATAGGAGAGATGGTGATACATGATTCCTAGTCATCGAATTGTGTAAACCGGTGCTAATCCCAAACCTCTCTGCTGTGCATATAGTGTTTTGAAATATCATACTTTGGATAATGAATGTACGTCAGATGGGAACATAAAACTCGAAAAAACCATTGGTGTCTTTTGGAGGAGTAAATACGAATGGTCTATCAGCTGTCTTCACCCTCTCCCTTCTTTCATCTCCCGTTAACAATACAAACGAAACACACATCATCACAGTCACCCATAAAAACTGTAATGCGTTAATTTCACACGCAGGAAGGCCAAAGAAAACTATTCAAGTTCACCTTCGCAGGACGTTAACTTGAAAACTTGCAGAGGTAACAACCTCTCATAGCAACTGACTGATACCGGGTATGGCACACATTTTGGCCATTTCCTCATCTTCTGGTCCCTGTCCATTCCGGATGTCGGTAATCATCTTGGCTGTCTTGTCTCTGCTAGTAGACGTTTGGATTAGCTCTGTAGTTGTCTTGGAGGTCCATGTTCTCAGGGTTTTTTTAGCCAGGATGTTCTTCTCCTACCAGCACTTCTCTTTCCTGGAATTTTCCCTTGTTAAATAGACTATATGAGTTCGTAACGGCCATTGTTACTCGTGGCGAAGGTACTGCAGCATCCGTGTTTTCATGTTAATCAATATTTCTATATTCCTTTTCATTCCCCGGTGCACTTCAGCATTTATTTGAACATTAGGTACGCAAAAAACAACTATCGTCGTATTTAATGAAACAATATTCCTTCACCGTAGTATGTGTACTGAGCAACGGATCGGTAGTACTACATCATCCTGCTAGTTGTGCACCAGTGACAAGTGTGACTGCTTAGGTCTACATTAACTGCTCTGGATCTTATTCATTGTGTATTAAGTGCAGTATAATGCATTCTGAATGAAGGATTATATGCAGCGAAGCTAAAATACATTAAATATTGTACTATCGACAACTTTTTCCATTAGTTCTGTGAATGCGACTGTATCTCAAATCAGAAGTGGAGCGGAGAGAATAATCACTAAAGCTCAGATAATAATGTACCAATACACACAGTTTTTTTTATTTTCTGCAGCTTCATGTACTCGGGTTAGTGCCGACTAATAAAACCCAACCCTCCACCAACCATCAGCAAACAATCCAAATGTCCTTACACCCCGGGCGCAATTGGTTTTTCCGGTAATGGAATACACGGAAGGCCAGCCTTCAGAACAATCGACGTATTGCACAGACTCTGATGTCACAGAAAATGATCAAACTTCCATTGTCCATCCAGGACTTCAGCGCGCAGCTTTCTGCACTGAAGAGCCAAAGAAACTGGTACACCTGCCTAATATCGTGTAGTGCCCACTCGAGCACGCAGAAGTGCCGCAACATGACGTGGCATGGACTCGACTAATATCTGAAGTAGTGCTTGCCACCATGCATCCGGCAGGGCTGTCCATAAATCCGTAAGAGTATGAAGGGGTGGGGATCTCTTCTGAACGGCACGTTACAAGGTATTTAAACTCAGAAGAGTGTTCCTGGAGCCACTCTGTAGCAATTCTGGACGTGTGGGGTGTCGCATTGTCCTGCTGGAATTGCCAAGTCCGACGGAATGCACTATGGACATGAATTGATACAGGTGATAAGCCAGGATGCCTACGTATGTGTCACCTGTCAGAGTCGTATCTAGACGAATCAGGGGTCCCGACTCCCGTGTCACTCCAACTGCACACGGCTCACACCATTTCAGAGCCTCCAGCAGCTTGAACAGTCCTCTGCTGACATGCAGGGTCCATTAATTCTTGAGGTTGTCTCCATACCCATACACGTCCATCCACTCGAAACAATTGGAAACGAAATTCGTGAGACCAGGCAACATGTTTCCAATCATCAACAGTTCAATGTCGGTGTTGACGAGCCCAGGCGAGGCGTAAAGCTTTACTATGTCGTGCACTCACCTAGGGTACACGAGTGGGCCTTCGGCTCCGACAGCCCATATCGACGATGTTTCGTTGAATGGTTCGCACGCTGACACATGTTGATGGCCCAGCATTGAAATTCGCAGCAATTTGCGGAAGGATTGCACTTCTGTGACGTGGAATTCTCTTCAGACGCCGTTGGTCGCGTTCTTGCAGGATCTTTTCTCGGCCGCATCGATGTCGGAGATTCGATGTTTTACCTGATTCTCGATATTCACGATGCACTCGTGAAATGGTAGTAAGGGAAAATCCCCACCTCATCCCTACCTCAGAGATGCTGTGTCCCATCTCTAGTGCGCCGACTATGACATCACGTTCAAACTCATTAAATCGTGATAACCTACCATTGTAGCAGTAAACGATCTAATGCCTGCACCAGACACCTGTTGTCTAATGTAGGCATTGCCGATCGCAACGCCGTACTCTGAGTGTTTATATATCTCTGTGTTTCCATACGCATGCCTATACCAGTTTCTTTGGCTCTTCAGTGTATATAACACAGCACCACTGATGACTTTATATAAACCAAGAACTGTATAACATCGCCCAATCTACCAAGATGTTCAGAAAATTGCTTCTGTTTTCCTCATAGTACAAGTTACATAGCAGTGATAACCAAATGTCTCATAACGAGGTTGTCATTTAATCTTGAATTTGAACCAGCAGCTGTCATAAAAAAAATTGGTACAGAGGAAATAAACTTATTCATGAATAATTGTAAGTACTTATTGAGTGAGTGATACAGTTTCTGGATTCTTTAGTAATAGTGAGCCCTTGCAAACGTATGTTTCATTCGGCGAACAGTGTCCTGGGCCAAATCTACTTGGCTTTTCAACAAAGCTGTTTCAGCCAAAGTTTCTTGACAAATCAACATGGAAGAAACTGATCATCGCAGAGATGGCGGTGACCAGTGCCATACGAAAAAGAAGTCCTCGTGTCTTCATGTTGTGAAACACAGTTAAAATTAGAAATCAAATAATATAATTTTTTGTGGTATATGATTATATAAATTCAACCGCCAATCATAGCAGATTTCGTGACCGGTGTTTCCAGCCTCTAAACGTCAACTTCTAGCGCTGTTTTGAGGCAATATGCTGTATTGAAATCTTCCCAGAGATACACTGAGCTGGTTTAAGGTCAGCTAACGATCTCCTTCAGCTGCTTCGTCTCGGATTCAGACAGCCAACCAG
Organism: Vandiemenella viatica; assembly: GCA_031002005.1. NCBI lineage: Eukaryota > Metazoa > Arthropoda > Insecta > Orthoptera > Morabidae > Vandiemenella > Vandiemenella viatica. The sequence continues at coordinate 235,401,984 of JARYHS010013630.1, forward strand.
TCCAGTGGGTAGTAATGCAGGAAAGTATCGCCAGAAGAAATATATTTGAAGTTGTGTTAATTTAGCCGGGATTATAAGCAATGTTAGTGAACTGTGCCGAATTCCTTGTTCTATTTTAGTATAATCCTTAATTTACTTTAAACAGGTAAAAAATTATCCGGACTGTTAAAAGTATTAATTCAAGAGTGAAAATGAAAGTAAATAGTTGGATACATTTTGATTAAACTTGTGCTGGACAAATACATTTTCCTTTGCGGAAAAACGAGTTTTCATCTCTGAATAATTATTTTTCAAGTTATATAGACTAATTCAGTACATATACAGTATAAAGTAGGCTACTTTATAAGAGATAAATATCATTCTGTAACTGGCTAATTATTATGGTTGAATAATATCGGTAGTTATTATTCTTTACTTACATAAAGCTCTATAGTAGATTGGTGGATCTGACCTTGAATCATCGAACTGTAATCGCCTACTGTTTATAAGAAAATTCGAATTTGAACCACATATCACAATGCTTATGGAGGGGTTCAATTTCTAGTATCTGTCTTCAGTTGGATATATAACCCTTACAAATATTTCATTTCTTGTGAAATACGTTAGGGAGGTCCGTGGTAACATTTAGCATTAAGTTAAGTAGTGGCAACAGAGAGTTGCCAAAAAAACTACACCATTAGCTTATCGGAATTCTACATTAACACGGTCAATAAGTCATCTGTCGCAATCACTTAATGCTCTGTTTCTTATTCACGAACAATTTCTTTTAACTAGGTTAAATTGTAACTAAAAATATTATTGAAAATTACTTATGTTGTTTGTGTAGTATTTCCAACCAGTAATATAGGTCACTTGAGAAACCAGTTGAGATGAAGACAGGGGAGCCGTTAGGGACCGTAACTGGTCATCGGCGTGGCGCTGAAGGCCAAGGTAACACTTGGCGCAGTCTTCTAAAGGGCGACGTCAGGCGGCTGTACACATTAGCGGTTGCCACCAGGGTCGCTGATTTCCCCCGGGAGGCTTCGCCTTGGAGGAGAGGACAGGGCACCGCCAAGACGTCCTCATTGCGGTAAGATCGGCCTCCACCCCACTCAATGACACACTCGCGACAGTGCAGTGGTGTGAACTGATTGCCGCTTAACCTTATTGCTGTGTATTTTAGTTTGCTTCTTCTCATAGCTTGAAAAGCTACATTGTAGGACACAGTAAAAGTAAATGCATAAATAGAAAAAAAAAGATCAAAAGCCACTTAGAGGTTTCGTGGCTGGAAGTCGGAGACGAATCTCAAACAAACATTTTCTACTTTCTTGAATTATGTTGGAACACATCAAAAAGTTATCCCAAAGAAAAAGTGTTCTACTTTTGCTACCTTGAGGACGTATTAATAATTATCACAGTTGGTAATTTCCAAGGCTTGAGCAACGATATTCTCATATTTAAAAAGTCACACGTTGAAGTGTAAAATTTAATAACAAGCGAATATTTAAATTCATTTGAATAAGGGTTGGTGATCTCACGATTGCATATTGCATTCTCAGGGAGGCATATAGGTTGTCAGCCCACTGCGTAATGACAAGTCCACGTGGTAGTACTTTGGCCAAACCAATTCCCCTTAATCCTAGCACCCTTGCGGTAGGTAATGCTCATTTGGTGCTTCCATACTCAACCTGATTTTATTTTCAACAATGCAGTCTATCCAATGCTTCCGGTTTGTGTTTCCCCAGGCAATAGGAAGAGGAACAGGTATGTGGGACTCGGCGCCTCCCTGATGGGATCGTCTACTGCAGCAGGTTTTCTATAATATACATTGCAAAAAATTGATGCACCATAAATTTACAACATGGCATGGGGATCGCAGTACGGGCGGGGTGGATTTATGGTACAAAACGTCACGTGTCTCCAGCTGATGCTGTTCATCAAAGTGGACCTTATTTTAAAAGAAACCGAAGCTTAAAAAGGTAAAATTGTACCTCTTTACCAGCAGAGGGTTGTTTCCTGCTGTTCTGACTTACTAGTCGTGAGCGTTAAGACGTCATGCTGGTGTGCTAAGGGTCAAGAGCTCAAATACAGTTGGAGAATTAGTTATAATGTGCATTATATTTCGATACAAGTCACTTTCTGTAATGTTACAAACTTATTTTTTACAAATGATTATTAAAATATTAGTTTGTTACATACTAGGAATGCAAATAAAATTATATGGATTTTTTGGTTCCAAAAACCAAATTACTGTTTAAAAATATTAATCCAAGGAGTCGTTTAGTTGAAAAGCAAATTATTAATTAATATAGATGATATTATGATTACAAGAATTTTTATCATAGATCACCTAATAGAAAAATCATTGGCCTTCTCAGGGCTGTTACACTTTTATTGCACTTAACAATTCTATACCGAAATATTGTTTGCTGAGTTCAATTCACCATGTACGATTTCCCGCTCTTTAACCGAGCGTGGCTAGTGAGCTGTAACGCTCTGGCCTCGCATTAAGGAGGACGCAGGTTTGAATCCCAGTTCGCCCATCCAAATTTGGGTTTCCTAAAATCGCTACAGACGAATACCGGAATGATCCCTTCGAAGGCCATGACCGAATTTCCTACCCGTTCCTTGCCCTCTGTCCTTCCGCATATGTAATAACCTCAATGTCGACTGGGAATAAATCCAAAAAAAGAAAACCCGCTCATTAAAGATGTCGGCCGTTGTGCCTATGTTTCGAGGAAGAAATCTTCTGTTCCTCTTATCATCAGTCCGACCTCCCGAGGTGATCCCAGTATGTAAATGTTTGGCCAATTGATATTACTTTCAGAAAAATAAAAATCTTCTACTCTCACGTGTTCCAACATCCCACGGCAATTGTCTATTAATGTAGAGATAATTTATGTGTGTAGAAACCAATCGCCAGTGTGTGGCAAACGACTTATTTCTATATTAACAGTTACGATACAATTAGAATGTAGCCATCCTGTCTGTGCCTTGTAGGTAAGACATTACCTCTTGATTATCCTCACCGATCCATGAAACTGCCTTTTAATATCGTAACAACTCCAATAAGGATCACTGTACTTGATTTTGCAAACGGTGTAATAAACTCGAGGAGATAACATTGGTGTCCTGTTTTTATCGATAGCAAATGTCCTACTTTATTAAACATTACACAGTTATTTATAGCCACGTTTATAATTCCTCTTAACATGACAATCATGAAGAAGATAACAATCTTCATGTACCAATGCGCAGATAATGGTAGAGGGAGACGAAACAAATGAAACTATATAAAAGAATGTTTTATTTTTTACTATTTACTAATTAATTCCTGGAGATGTTATGAAATAATGCTTCAAAAGAAAACTATCTTTTTGCTGGTTACTTAATCTCCTCTTCCTTAATTTAAAAGATAGGAATGTTTCTATATCTGCCACAGTATTCTTCTGTTCAAAATAATTTCGCATAGTTCTATTGAGAATGATATTTGATGAAATGTAAAAATTCCTTCGTTTTTAAATAACGTCTAACTTTATAAAAAAAATCCTTAAATACTTATTATAACTCTACAAGACATTCATACATTATGTTTCCTAGTGAAATTGATCAGAAAAAAAATCAAAAACTTAATTAAAAAATGAATTAAAACGTGGGCTGAGATATAATTTAAGATACTTTATTACAGTGATTCCATAAATTTCAAGTGCTTCTCTTTTAGAATCTCAAAAGGCAGATCGTTACAGCGAGTTGTTAAGTGACGAGGAATATGAATAAAATACTCCTGCACTTTGTTGAGACACTATCCTCATAATTGGCTGGAGCGTTTCGGGAGACAGTATTGAACAGAAATCTAGATAGATGTTTAAAGATTCTGGTCTTCCCATGTGACAGGATAGAACCTTATATCTGATCCAATGGGCTAGTGCAAAATATATGGAAATGGAGACACACCATGTAATTTTTCACACAGATAGTTTAAGTGCTAATTCAGTTCTTTTCACTAAGCAGTCGTAGATTCCCTCCTCTAATCTGATTATTTCTTTCGTCCTAGTGTTCAATATTTTTGTGTGTATCAATATTGTGATAGTGTTATTTACTATCCTACGAAACAGTAAAGATTCAAGAGCAGGCTGCTTCTTCGAATCCTAATAAACTTCAATCCTTGCATGCAAATACACCAGGCAAACTCAAGTTTGAATGTCACTATGAAAGAAGCAATTATTATTATTGTGTACGTAGGTGTTGAATTAAAAGGAGAAGTTTATCGTGCTAAGCAACGTAATGGAAGGATCATAAAATTTCTGCGAACACTGAACTACATGATTGCGGCACTTGTTCGAACGACGGTAATGGAAGGTCGTCTATACGATGATGGAGTAAAGGTCGCAGATTGTTGGCGTCAAAGGGGAAAGACAAATAGAGGGAGCAAGTTAATCCCAAAGACCTTCCCACACACATACTTTTTAATTTCCTCTGTGCAGTAATCGCCAAGTGCTTATAATTGACTGGGCTTTTTGATTGCTGTTCCGTCAAGGCAAGCAGCCTAATTTATATGGAAGTAATTTAGAAAGGGATTAGCTTTACAGGTTCAATTTGTCTGCAGTCTTTGAAATGTCAATTTTTACGCTTCTCCCGTTGTGTAGCTGCTGCTAATCTCATCGACGAACTCAGGTACACACAAAGTTACGGTGCAGTGAACCTCCAACATCGTTCAAAAGGAGCGGGATTAGTTAATTTACACTCCCGAAACTCATCAGTCACGAGACGTCATTTCCGTTTGCGTCTGAGCATCACTTTATTTAACTTTACTGAATTCCATAAAAAGTAGTAATAGTTGCAGGTATCCTTCTTCCAGTGGCATGAGAAATTCATACCCGACCATTAAGTAATATACATGTAATACAAATTGAACGCTTCCTAAACAATTGAAATAAGAATATAAAGCAAATTATAGGCTATTGAACGTTGACAGTCAACCACCAAAATGCCGATACTATTTTTAGAAAATTTACGGTCAGGGAAGTTCTAAAGAATCCTATATGGAATAAAAAATCTCAATCAAATAAAAGAAAAAAACATAAAATGCACTATTTTTCTGTACCAAGACATGCAGATGAAACTCGGACCGTGATGAAAAGAGACCACAATAAAATCAAGCCAATGTGATGAACTATTTGAGATGCACGATGGGAAAAAACAGGCTAGACGTGGAGTGAGATTTGGAGAAGTTACGAAGGAGAGAGAATCAAAAAGAACAAATTTAGATGTTTTTGACATATGGAGAAGTTGGAGGAAATAAGGATCCCAAAATTGGTGATTTAAGCAACGACTGATAGAAAGAGGGCAAGAGGAAAACTTAGTTGGTTAAATTTAGTGAAGAATACGATATATGAAGAAGGATTATGGATTGGATACTAATTTCAGAGGAAGAATAATAGACGGAGAGCGGTATGTGAAACAACATCATAGTTAATTTGGCCTGACTGGAGGTGTATAGTCGATGAAGATGACGAACATAATGGAACATATATGACATATGCTACCAGCCACCTGTAGTCTACTGTCGGTTGCAACACGAACTTCTCAACACGCATCGCATCTCATCTCCAGAATGAAATTCACCTGGGAGAGCGCCGACAATTGCCTAATGTGTGTGTATCGGTCTTCCTTATTTTTACTTCTTCTAAACCAATAGGAAATAGGCTCATTTTGTCGTAATGACCTTGGTGATAGGATTCTTACTGGCTGTGCTTTCTGCCTTTATCGTAGCCGCCGTAACTTAATACGGTGAACTTGCCGGGTATAAGGTACCTACAGTTTAACTTTGAATTCGAACCACGCAAATGTTCTGGAGTACTTGGCAGTACACAGCAACCTGTGGCAGAGATGAAGGTCGGGTTAAGAGCCTTTGAAACGCCCCGCCTTGCCAAGAATTCGAAGAGGGTAACTTTCAATCTCCAGTCATACGCTTTAACCACTGAGCCACCAGAGAGCTGTTCTAAATCCATGCAAGTTTCTTTTAGGAAATGGAGACATTGGCGCAAAGGACCAGAAACCTGCATATTATTATTTCTGTACCGAAAATCAGTAAGTATTACCGGATGGATAGTGGCTTTAAAATAAACTCTTACAAAACTTGATAAATTAGGAACTGCATTATTAATGACTCACGAGCCAACTATGACACAAATTAGGTAATAATACACTGTAAACACGATCCAACGTTAGGTAAATCTAATTATATAATTATTGCTAGAGGATTTACGATTATTACAACAATACTGCAATCAGTGCTATCACGAAAATACTACTATAAAAGCACGATATGCTGCACAGCAGAGGCTTGAAGAAGTGCCTAAGTATTGCCCCATCATGATGGAGGGAGTCCAACATAGTTGGATCATAAGATTACGGTGAAGAGGTGAAATCATTTTGGTGAATGAAAGTGTGGAGGGATTATTAACAGATAGGAATGAAATTTTTAAATTATAAAATGCAGTAAGAAAAGTACTGTAAGTGAAAGCACAAGTGGTTCAGGATAGTATACCATGTTAGTACCATTGCTGTTAAATGTTACAATTATTTGGAATATTACAATTATTCAAAATCTATCTGCATAAACGGAAAAAAATGACTTTAACTGCTACACAAACGTAGCAGGTGGAGAATAATAGTGAGTAGTATTCTCAAGGGGAAGCTAGCGTGGTTTTCCCCATGACGTCATAGAGGTGGGGGTGGGGACCTCCCTCCAAGCCCCCCCCCCCCGCGCTATCACCAGGCGGCAGCACCGCTCTGTTTTGCGCAAAATGGTGGCCAAGGCCATATGACTAGATGGCAGCACAAACCTCAATCTGCACAGACATTCCATGGCTCGCATGACGTCACAGCCTCTCTACAGGAACTCTAGCGCATAAATGCCAATTACACCAGC
>JARYHS010013630.1:235409896-235446435 GCA_031002005.1 Vandiemenella viatica
ACGCAACTATTCTCAAGATGATGTAATAACAAAACTCCAAATATAAAGTTGTCGATTGATTCCTATATACAAATTAATTCAAATCTTCTTATGATCTGAGACGAAAGAAAGTAGCGTCACCGAAGCGTATTTTTAATTACTAAAGCATATGGTGACACGGGAGGAAAATAGATTTATGTACTTTTACTAATTTGGTCAATGAAAACCTTGATGACTCCATCATCTTCTTAAGTAGAGCATTTAGATAAAATTATACTTCGAGCGCAATTGATCTGAGGGTGTAATGTATTCGCATAGATTTTACAATTCGAGATATGACTTGAATGATATTTATTTGTCGGATGCGTTTCGCCTCTCGTCGAGATATCTTCAGCGTACAATGTTTTCTGTAAATTGTGATATTTTAACATAATGTTTTTTTACATATAACGAAATTTTTTTTCCTTATATATAGGAAGCATAAAGATGACTTAGGTATATTTGCATATCAGTTTTGAATTATCAAGCAGAACGTCTTGTTTACATACGTGTAATAAGGTAGGATTCATATTATCACTTACATTTTACATTTCTGTTTTAAGGTGTGGTTGTTGGTCGCCTGTGACCTCAACAAGCATGCTGTTTACACTATTGTACATATTTACACAGTTTGTACAAAATTGGTATCTTTTGAATTCACTCTGAAGCAGAGTTTTTGTGCACGACATTGTCAAACTTCGGTTTTTATGTGCGCGCTGCTGTTGTTCAGCTGTTTTCCGCCGGTGCTCTGTCAGAAGTAGCGTGAGTGGAGAATTTGAAATTACATTTTGTGTGTGTTTTTTACTTTGTTTTAGCCAAAATGTGTATGTGTTGTAGATAGGGGAAATACAGTGTGGTGCTAAATTACTGTTGTGGTGAAATTTGAGTGTTTGATGCTGTTATGTGTCAGTTTTGATGTTTTTAGCTTGAATAAGTTTGGTTCGTTAAGTTTCTATGGTCATTGAGTACGTGTTTTCCTGAGATTATTGCTTTTTGAATTTGTTAATTTCTTGAAGCGTTAGATTATTGTGTTTTGTGTTGTTTGTTGTTAGGATTTTCATGTCTGTATCTATGCTAGTGGAAAAATGGTTATTTTCTAAGAGATGTTCGGCAAAAGTTGAGTGATTACTATACTTAAATGCTCACAAGTGTTCCATATATCTTGTCTGGAATTGCCTCCTTGTTTGGCCGATATAAACTGCATCACAATTCTGACATGTCAGTTGGTTTTCACCAGAGTTATGGAATTTATTTGTTTGTGCTTGAGTTCTGATTTGTTTTTACATTGAAAATATGTTTAATGGTGGCTAATAGTAACGAAATGTAGTCGTCGCAAATTTCGATGTTAGTGGTATTTGTGTTATTACATTTTTGGTTTTTCACCTTTTAAGACTCACATGTACAATATAATTTAACACCTTAAATACAAAATATATTTTTTTTCTCCTTGTGGAGGACTAGAAAATATAATCCTGAAATAGAGATACTAATATTCTGCAAGAACTTCCTTAATACTTCAAATTATTAATGACTGTTTTATAATTATTAAAATTTTGAAATATCTTTAAATTTGTAGACAGTATTTAAATATGATTTATGCATGTTAGTCATTGCATCTTGATTTAACAAATCTGGAAGTGGTGTATACTACAATGAGCTATTAGTTTTTGTTATACACGGAAACACTTATTTAAAAGTATTATTTGAAATGTTAGATCGAGAAAATAAATATTGTACATGAAATTAAACACATAGAAACGCAGAAACTACGATGGTCAGGTTTTTCTTTACAATTAGCTCTTTTGGTGTATTTGTAAAAGTAATAATACGCTGAATCTGAACATATAAAATGACAGACATTAAATATTCGCCATAAATAAATTAATCCGAATGAGACGCAAAGCTGTAAAAATGTGCAAACTAGAACAAACGCTCCATTTATTAGGTTAAAATTATTAATTTTATTTTTCTGTCCACACTAATTCACTGTGGGATAGAATTACGAACAGACATAAACAGCTTTTATAAGAGATGTATCCTGGTCAGACCGCTTACGGGTCTTTAATCTCGTAATATAATAATAAAAAATGCAGTGTTCCGTAGTTACAAGCACATTACCACGCGATCGATGATTTTTAGTAGCCACAGAATTCGCTAACTCTCTACCACTATCAAAAAACTCTAATTAATATTACTTACTAAATGATTACTGTATGACTGCAAGGCATATCAAAAAATACATCACTCCGTCAACCCCATATACTTGCTACTCACCTCTTCTTCTTCAACCTCCGACAAATTTCTAGCAGGAACCGCTCTAAGCCAATCGTCTTCGACGAACCTTTCGATCCTCGTTGTTTGGCTCAAGATATGAAAATCAGAAAATCGATTAAAATAGCTGCATACATGTCACATTATTTGCTTTCGACACACAAAAACAAGGTCGTTCTTCCATTTGTACAGTTTTATTGCATGCATGTCCTCTTCTTTCCACAGCATCTGCCAGGAAAAATATAGCGTGACATAGAACCTTCACGCGTTAAAAACCACTGGCCGTCACATTGTTTTTTCATGGTAGCAGTATTTTGCTGCTTATATCTGTTGTCTGGGCCATTCCATAGAAAGATCTGCATCTTAAGATTTAAAACCACTTTCCATTAAACTATAAACATACTATTTTGCTCGTCTCCTGATTATTCCATATACTAAATTGTCCTATTATTTTTTATTATGATTATTGTAAATAAATAATTTCCATTGAGGTTTCAGTGCTATTAAAAATGGATAAATTGTGATCACTATGTTGTATCACCTATAGACAGGGAAAAACTAGTGTTTTTCAAGAAAGGGTTTACTAAGGGTCTTTGGTAAGGTGTGAGATGTCTTAAGCTACTAAGCGTATTTTTAAAGTAATTTCCGTTATAGTTAACGGCCAATGCAACGCTGTGATTATTCGTTCATGAACCTTCAGTTTCCATATTCTAATCAACTGTAAGGTTACACTTTAATTTTTGTGAATAATTTTTGTTAAAAGTTAATTAAATATTAGTCTTGCTTGTGTTGTGTATACAAATGTGCTAAATTGTTATGAAAAAATGATAAAGATAAACGTATATTAAAGTGCCAGAATATCTATGGACAATGGTTATCTATGATAATGTATATCTTTGGACGAGAAAACAAAGAAAATATGGCGAGGGTATGGATGAGAATATAAAATATATCTGGCAAGTCGTTGAATAAAAGGAATGTAAGAAGTGTGTTTTGACCCTTGTGAATATAAATAAAAAGTGTTTTCGAGTGTTACTTCAAAGAATTGTCTAGATATTTATTATTTATTTGTTTCTGAACTGTGAATGGAATGGCTTCTGCAGGTTAGATTACGGCTTGAAGACGGTCAGATTACATACACCTAAACCTAAATACAAGAAGAGGGGACCTTACAACACGCAGTGTGAGATTGCTAGTCCTGGTGTGTTGTTTGTGGTGATCGGTTGACATGTTCAAGGTGATTCTCCAGCGCCGCCGACTGTGAAATACGGCCGGTAGTGTTGATATGGTTTCTTTGAATTTCTTTTTTGTTTATGATGAAGTGTGCGTCTATTCCATGGACATTTTCTTCCATTGAGTTATCATATGACACAACCAAGTCACGTCACCTGTCACGATATGGTCCAGGAAGTCATCGCCTTTCTCACGTGTGATAAAGGTTAATGCGCTGGAAGTCTGTTTGGTTTTGTATTTCTCGGTGAGCTTATTGGGCAGCTATGGTGAGCACAATTTTCTAAACTGTAATGAACCTGTCACAATGTTGTAAAAAACACTGTGAAATTTGTGGAGAGTGCAGAAAATATGAACCTCCTTTCCTCTGGATTTTTTTTTTTTTTTTTTTTTTTTTTTTTTTTTTTTTTTTTTTTTTTTTCTGCACTAACCAAATCTTTATTGGCCAGAGACAGAAGTTTGCTGTTCGTCATGAACAGAGTCGTGACCCTCGCTGAACTTCCTTACCCATCTCCTGACCATTCAATGATTCAATCACTCATGGCACCTTCAACACACATTTCACGAATTTGGCGATGAATATCAGCCGGTTTGACATCTCTCGCATACAAGAAACGGCTACCAGATCGTATTTCACAGTCGGCGGGACCAATCAGTTACCTTGATCATGTCAATCACGAACCACACCAAGGATTACTAGTCTCATAATCTGCGTGTACAAGTTACTTAGCAACTGGAGAACAGAATGGTCATGCGCTCAACGAAAATCCTAGCATCGGAATGGCAACAATCGATAAGGTAACTTACTTTAAAAATACACCTCGTAATTACTTATAACAACCAAATCAAGGAAAGGTTGTTTATTTTTGTTTGACAATATAACCTTAAAATGATCGTAAACTTATCTGAACAGTTATGAAAGCTTAGTACACAACGATTTTTACAATTGCAACGGTATATTTATCCACAGTAAGAAATATTAATTTAATTTGTCGTAGTCATAGGATACTGATTGCCAGCAATTTCCACTTATAAGATTACGAACATTTTAGTTTATAACTGTACTAGATGATACCCGTCACTTCGTACGCGTGGATTAAGAATTTCTTTACCAGAATTGAATATAGAAAGTCCTTGGTAGCGATGGATTGGTTCCAAACAACACCGAGTCGGCATAATATGACCGGAAACCATCAATATATCATTCTATCATCGAACCTGTCTCTTGAAGAGAGCGGTTCGAATCCCCGTCCGGGCATCCCGATTTGCGTTTTCCATGGTTTCCCAAATCACTCCAGGCAAATGCCGGGATGCTTCCTTCAAAAGCCATGGCCGAATTCCTTCCCATTCCTTGCCCCCCATCCTTTCCCGTCTCTAAAGACCTCGCTGTTAAGAGACATTAAGCAGTAAAAACAAAAACAAAAAATCTTGAAGAGATTCAATTTCCAACATATTTAAAAACAGAAAATCAAACGAAGGTGAGGGGATGTGGAGGTGGGGAGGGGGGGGTGGGGTGTTAACTATGGGAATCTTTATTTCAGCTTGGAATTTTGCTCTTTCTTCAGCATGAGCATTCGATTCTGGGGTTCTAATAACTTTTGCTGCTCGTGCTCTGCTAGAGCTACAACTTAGGCCAGTTTACGCCCGCAAGGCATGTCAAAAAAGAAGGCAAAATAAACTGGTGCCAGAAACATTTAAGCAGACACAAAGTAACAGGACAGAGAAAATCTACATCTATTCTAAATAATACGTTTTTTCTCTAAACGAAAGTTATCAACATATTATACACTAACATAATGCGCGAGAAGCATAGCTTGAGCAAGCGATATAACATTACGGACTAACACACACATTCGTCTCTCTGTCACCATTCCATAAGTTCTCAAAATTTCATGACTAAAACTGTTAAACATACCGAAAAAAGTGTCCTGGCCCTCCCCACAGATTTTCTTATCAAATTCCGTCAATATCGGTATAGGCATTTAGTCGTCAAAAAGTAACAAAAGACGGAGACTTACTTCCGCATTTATTGTATTATTACTGCAGATCACACACACACTGACTGCGAATCACCCCTGAGGGATCAATATAACGTAAAAACGTTAACACCTTCAGCATTGCAAGACTACCTACGATTTGCCTCGTATTGTACCCCTAACTTTGTGATATCTGCAGTTTAACATTCAATCTGAATAACCTACGGCCCAGGCGTGACTCTTACGATCAAAAACAATTTTTAAAAATATTAGCCTCTACGGAGATTTGAACCGGAGAACACGACCCAAACATCAGCAAGCAAGCGCTTTAACCACTCAGCTACCTGACCGCTACACAAAAAAAAAAACTGTACAGAGACCTCCATATCCAACGCGTCTGTCTATCACCGTTCAGTAATGTTTCGAAATTATAAGACAACATGTATTATTTATACGGATAATTTTTCAACCGTATGTAGACAGTATTTGTCTCGTTGTTTAAAAGGATAAGTGTGCAAAGTTTCATCGAGATGAAAACTGTGGATTTTTATGAAGAACAAACCAACAAACAAATATACATATATTCATCTTTATATATATAGATTTAAGCAGGGTAATTATTCAGAATAGCTGTTTGCTTCGTCCGTCATCAAAGATGTGATTAATATACAGTTAAATTCGATGTTCAATATGTGATTATAACCGACGAATGATGCAGTTACATTACCTAACAGTTGTAGGAATATGTAAAAACCTAAATGTAATAACGTCTGTAGAACTGCCAATGCGGCTTCACGATTTAATGCATCAGCAGAATTGATAGGAGAGGTATAAGGGGACCAGAATCGAGTCATTCTCCTCACTTACCGTCCGTCATGACCGCGGTTTTTAGACGGTTTGACGGAATCATCAAGGCAAATACTGGGACGGTGCCAAATCTTCGCCTGATACAATACTAACTTCACAAACAAAAATACCCTTGTTACATACCGACTGTAGTAACATGTTTTTCAGACAGATGATGACAAAACATTCCTCCAATACTTTAAGTGGTCCGGATCTAACAAATTCGTTTCTATCACTGGACTGGTAGGGTACATGTCATCCCACTCTCACACCAGAGGTCTGTGCACTGGTGCGTTTGGCTTGTTGTCCGGCAGGGCCGATACGAAAAAAAGGACGACTGTAAGTGCGTGAAACAGAAAAACAAACTGCGGTCTGTAAACATATTTTGCTCGAATTGATATAACAGCTATAATGTTGGAATGAGGTAGCCATGACAGTATTGATTCGCATAATGTTTTTGAGATCAGATTTTACTGTACAATACGGTTCTGTGATATATAAAAAGTAAATTGTGGATTTCGAACTTTTTTGTTTCAATCAGGGGTTGCGCTTTGTCCACGTTGATGTCATCGGAAGTGGGAGAGGATCGGAGACAAGGAACTGGAAGGAATTAGCCTATGGCATTTTGAAGGAACTACCCCGACATTTGCCTGAAATGATTTAGAGAAATCATAGAAATTATAATTCTGGACATCAGTACGCTGATACGAGCCCGCGTCGGACTAGCAGCTTAGATCAGTAATGGATGATGTGTTGAAGTGTATGGTTACCAACTTGCTTGCAATGTTCTTAGGGATGGAGAACAGCTTCGGAGCAACAAGTGCATCCAAAATATTGGACAGAAAGTGGCGTAACTAAGCGAAGAAGATGGACCACAGTGAGAGAGCCTGTTGGTTGGAGGCGCCAAGCAGCCAGTGTGCTCCCTAAGACACTCTGCCGGTAATTACGTCACTATATCAAGAGGGCGTCGTTAGGCAGGCCGCTCCGTAAAAACAGCGCCATCCATCATCGGGGCGGGAGGCGGCGGAGCTACCGACAGCAGAGGATTGCATTCTGGCGCCGCCACCGGCAACCCTATCCGCCACGAAATCGTAATTGTATGCTCAAGTGTCGTGAAAACAACGTCAACGACTGAAGCTAGACGTTTATAGGCACTGGATCGTTATTCGTAAATACGTACGTGCCTTTGACTGCATCAGTGGACATATTTCCAGTAAGTGAAGTGACTTTAGTTTTAAAACACATACCATCAGGTTCTGAAATAAATAAGTACAGATGTTTCTGGGCACTTGTTAAGTTTCTAAATAACTTTTTACATTAAAAAAAAATCACATTCATTTATTACAAAAAAAAAAAAAAAAAAAAAAATCACGTTCAATATGATTACAGATCTGTAGATTAATGGCACATTGAGCCAAATTTCAAAGCATTAAAAAACGTGACCCGATAAAATTTGAGGTGCCAAGGGATAATATTTGATGGATGCCTTGAATTGAAGGGTAATAAAATTCGTAGAATTATTATGTGCTGAGGAACGCTCTCATTTAAGCTTAAAATTCAAATAACCATAACTTTCATTTTAGAATGAAACAGATGAAATTCCCTTTTGTATACAGTGAGAAAAACATGTTTAAGTCAATTACTGTTAATAAATCATACCAGAGGATAATTTATACTGGAAAAATTTAATGACGTAGATACTTAAAACGGTTTTAGGAACCTGCGAAATATTAGGTTCTTTGAGGTATTAATAGTTAAAATTTTTGGACCATTAAAATATTTCATGAATATTCTCGCATACAGAAAATTTATATAAAAAAAAATCTTCAGAACTAACATGGAGTTATATAACACCACGACTTTGTTGAGTGAGTAACGACTTAAAATAATTTTTTACTATCTGGTAGTAAACTTGTGGTGATACATGCACTAGCTTTGCTTTGTATGTGTGGCTAGCAGACCATAGTTGGCAGACTCTCTTTTTTTTATGCCTAGCAGGAAGTCACAACCGACAGCTATCCCTGCCCGTGCAGGCAGACTAGACACTAGCTGAAGTCCATTAAGAGATGATGTAAGACTGAATAGATGCGTCATAGACGACGCACCAGATAACCTACCACAGCACTTGGATACTGCACTTGTTAAAATAAAAAGGATCACTTTCCAAGAAAAAAAGTAGGGCTTAGCTAGTGGAAGTACAACCAATCCGAACAATTTATAATGTTGTTAATAAGTGTAAACTGTTTGTGGCATGATTGGGAGCCAACCAGCGAAGACGAAGTTCTTATGGGACTGCGGGAAATTACGTGGAGGAATACGGAGGGATAGAGAGGATCATTCATTCGGGCTGCCTACAAGTGACATCAGCCACCCAGTATCGCCTGAACCTGGACATCAGCCACCGTACAACACTCCTCTGAGGCTATGAGAGTTTTGGGTTTCGCCAAACGCCCAGTGGACAACTCCTGATGGCCTATAGCTGATCAGTTGACTACCCGGCAGTACGTCACAGCAGACTTCAGGGGTGACGCTGCCCGCCATAGCCCGACTCCATCTACAGAGCCGTCTCAACGCTGATCCGATATCACGTGATTGATACGCCACCGCTCACCGTTTCCATCTACTTACGGTAACGGAACACAGTTTGTGCCACGACAGTTTCCACCACAACTCAGATTATCAAAGCCTAGGAACGACTGAGATGTCTCATGCCCCAACTAAATTGCTAAGACCGTTTGCTTTATTTTTTTGCTTTAATTAATGTGTAATGCCAACTATGCGTGTCAGTGTTTGGTTTTTATTTTAAATTTGACGAAATAAATTTCATTTACTTTGATCTGGTAGAAAATAAAATAAAGGATGTTAATATTTGTATGTAAATTCATGGGATAAAGATAAAGTTAGCCACCATTTACTTATTAAAATAATTCATATATAAAAATTAATTATCTATTTCAAACTAGAAAGGTACCAAGGCTTCAAAATTGCTAAAAGTACACAACAAAGAAAGAAACGTTACTTCTTCTTAATATATGAAAAAAGTCATGATCAGCATACCGTTAAAATGTTTTATTTTTCACAACAAAATTTCACTCATCTTCTAATTTTCATCTCCAATGGAGTTACCATGCAACTTATATAACTAACTATCGTGTAAATTTGTAATTGCAATATGTATAGTTGTTTCAATTGAATTTCCAAGAGAACACGCGAAAGTAGTAACAATGCTCAATATATATAATTATAGAAAATCTTGAATGCCATCAATATCAATCATATTTATGCGTGTTACTTGATTCTAATAACACTCACTCGATGTTCCATAAATTCCTTTTTTAGTAATAATTCATTAAATTTATAGAAAATGCACGTGCTTCCCCTTCATGGGTTAGCACTCTGTTGTTAATTCAATACATTATCTATTTGTTAAATTATGTCACCGCTTCTATAAAAAATGCAGTAAATAATTGAAGATATATAAAAATACGGTTTACTTATATACGTAGAAATTGAAGTGGAATTACTATTAAAGTAATCATATTTCACCTAGAACTAATACATGATTATTTGTGCCAGAAATGAATAGAAGTGGATTTATCTGATTAATAACAGACTTCATATCATAAAAGTTTCTTCTGCTATTTTCAAACCGTTTGCCTTTAAAAAATCTGTATTTTATAATTTAAACACAGCAGAGTGAACTAAATAATAGATAGTGATTATATGTCCTTGTACTGTTTATTACTCTCACGAAAGCAGTGAACTTTACATATAAAACAAATTCTTATGCCTCAGTATACGATTGTATCCATATTTTTCTTCAAGCTGTAAGTAAATACAGAAACAAAAACTGTGACAAAGAGTACTATCTGAATTTCAAACATACAATCCATCTAGATGTGAAGTAAAACTGACTATCTGCATCGCGAATCTAACATTCGGCGCTATCGTAATATCAAAAGCAAAAACATATTACATAAGATCGAAGTTTATCTCAGCGTTGAGAATTAATATATTCTTCTCGGATGCCTAGCGTAGGGAGAGATATAAATATAATATTCTGGTTACATGCTTCACACTTTAACGTAATAGCTTCAGAGATTTTATTTGTAAGAAATCAGCTACCAGTGATCAGTTATTCTTGTATTACGGATAACAAATGAAATTGAGATAATTAATAGAAGTTTTAAGATTACAGAACACGATTATAAAGTCATTCAGCCAATTTTCCTTCTGTCAGAAGCATTTTAAAGCATTCCGTTTCGTTGCAGAGGTAAGGTTGCGATTGATTCTTATTTTAGTTTAAAATAGTTGTTATAACTGTTATTTATCGCAAAAAAATAAGTTTATACTGGTACCTGAATTACCTTAGCAGTTTTTTTAAAAAGAAATCAATTAGTGGAGGAGAAGCAAAAACAATTTTTTTAAATTATTTTTCCTAGAAGTTTCTATTACCTCAAAAACGTTGTAAATATTATTTTCTTTTTTTATTTAGTGAAAACGTATGCATTACACGGCAGTAGTAATAAACCTATTCTCCCATTGGTTTTTATTTTCCATTTTGGCTCAGTTAAAACTTAAATAATTTAGTTTTGTATTCATGACTTGATGGCAAAATTTCACATAGCCATACATACCGCCTCTGTTGTGGTTGAAGAATATAATGAATTTACTTTACTCTAAATTCAGGTTAGAGCATTTTTAATTCACTGGTTTATAAAGTGAGGAAATTCCTTTCTGGATCCTTAATTCAATAAACTAAGCGCTGAAAAGGTTGATTTGAAACATGAATATTAGTTCTGGATTGTTTATTTTCAATCAGAAATCGAATTGATAGTGTTGATTTGATATACAATCTCAGTTGTTTTTATTTATTAATTTGCATTTAATTTTTTTTTTTTACTTCGACTATAAAATTAAAACACATTTCAGTCAATTAAAAACTACACTAATAACAGAATTGTACAAGGGGCTTAGTATGTAATAGAAGTACGTGATCTTGATAAAAGAAGCAAGAGAGCATGATTTATAATATTAAACACTGGAAGATCCCACGCAGACTAGAAGGATTAAGTGGAATTTGAAGTACGGAATACAATGGTAAAAAGTAGTTTACGAATACTGTACACAAAAACCACTAATACCATAACAAGTGCTTACATTCAACTGTAACGAAGCAAGAAAAACCCACGAAAATAATTATTGTAAAAATAAGCCTTGCCTCGTGCCTGTGCAATGAAAAAAAGTTATGAGCCAAATATATACTTAATTATGTGTGTTCACTCCACTTTCTGAAACATAATGGTTTCTATCGGGGTTATAGATCATTGAATTAAGCTAAAATAAATATTTCATGACCTGGCCATTATGCATGTCATTGCATTTTTACTTAAATAAAAAAAAAAACAATATATATGAGATTTATTCTGAGACTTACACTAAAGGGAAATCTTGGATTTTGTGTATTTTTATGATTAATAAAGCAACATATTTAAAGTATGTATATAAGTTTACTAAAACCCGCCATACGTAATAGACAAGTCACCAGCATAGATCCACAGATAAAACTTTATCTGTATACAAAATGTCAGCTTTCTACTACTGTGAGAATTATCTTAGCGTTTTGATTATTTTCAGTGGGTTAGTGAGTGTATAGAAAAATCGGTAAAATTTGCATATGAATTACATCCAAACTAAAGAGTGGACCGAAATAAAATTTAGTATGTTTGCAAATATAATAGAAATTTGAGGCATGTATCATCTACAAGAACATAGAAATGGAGATGCAAAAATGGCCTGAATCGCTTCGAGAAAATGGTAGGCAGCGCTGCCATTGAATCGATGTGGCGAGTGTACTGTCATGAACCAAGCTATACAACTTTTAGGTATAAGGATAGGTCAGGGTGTTGTCTATAGCTTCTGTTCTGGTTTTCTTGTGGTGAAAAGAATCCAACTACTGAAAGAGAGGACTTAGCTTGTAATTAAACTAAGTTTCCTTATGACAACTTTTCTTTAACGGAAAGACCACGTGCAATTAGAACGGAGAGATATGAGCGATTTATTTTAATTGGGTAATACATTAACAAAAACGATCAAAGAACATGTAGAGAAGCCGATAGGACGAAAGATAAACCTCGAATATTAAATTAAACAAACTGATGAAGTAAAGAAAATTAAAAACCTCTTTTTAAAAAGCTGCTTCGAAAGTGAAGTTGGAACACTAAAAGGAATACTAACAAAATCATTTAGATTTACTCAAGGAGATTGAGAAATGAATGCACACTTCAAGAAATAAATCAAAAACTGTGGAAGCAATATCAAAAAATATAACAGTATTTTAGAAAACATGTTAATAGCTTGATGAGATTTGTATTGAGACCTTCAAGAGAAGCATATTAAGAGATAAACTATGGATGAGATTAGATTAGAGTATGTAAATATATTTAAGTGAGATCTTTCGTAATTGTGACAATGTAATCTAGAAATAATGTTGTTAGTGTTGCTTGATAAATAGTGCCTTTAAAGTTGTCCGTTTGTATCAATACTTCGCGGTCTGCGTAGTGGGTGGAGGTGTTGTTCCTTATAACAAAATGCAGCTATCCTCCCACACACGAAAACAAACTGCAGCAAGGACCAAGAAGTTGGCGCCGGGGATTTACAGAAGTCTTCTGGTGTTTGCTGCCGGAAAGAGGAGCTAAATACTTGATGGTAGTTACTGGGCCCCGACCCAAGGCAGATAATTGCGGTCGGAGCAGCAAGTGTTGGCGAAGACTTTGGAGGGAAGACCCTTCCGGACTTCAGCAGCAGCTGGAATGGACCGCAGCTCCGCCCAGTAGTCGGTTTTAAAGTGGGACCAAGTAAGCAATAAAAGTAAACACTGATTTGGTAAATATTAATTTAAGTTTTTTATTTAAAAAAAGTAGAGATCTAAAGAAAAACACTGCAATTCCGAACTAGGCTGATAAACAGTAAAATTTATGAGCAGATCGTATATCCTGAATATAATTGTGGTGTATAGTGAGTCTAATTAACCTATAGAAGTCTACTCTTTATATTATAAATGCGAAAGTAACTCTGTCTCTCTTTCTGTTGGTTTCGTTTTCACAAATAAACGGCTAGACCAATCTTGATGAGATTTTACAAGGAATTACTATGTATCATCAGAAAGTACATAAGGTAAATATCATATTTTGGAATAAAATTTTGAAACAATAAATGGTGTCCAACAGATAGGTAGTGTGTAAGTCTCTTTGATGTTATTATCGGTCTCTCTGCTTTGATTTTCTTGTAGTTATTTTGTGCATGATCTGTTCATTAGTGCACAATGTAATAAAACCTGTGATGATTACTAGACTGTGTAACATAACATACGTCAGAGCCATGCAAGAGTATCTGTGGCCGGCGTAGTAAGTCAGTGTGGTGCTATCTGTGGGGGTGAATGGTTGACCGCCGTGGAGTTTAATGGCCGACGCGGCAACATTTCGGTCGGGTTTATAGAAATTGTGAAAAGACTAGAAGATTTGGCGGAGTGTAACGTAGAAACTGGTAATGTGTTGTATTGACTATTTTGCATGGAGTACGGCGATCTCAAGTCACTGTGGATATGTTATGAGTACTGTGGACAGTGTAGAAGTTTGTGCAATTTAATTCCTCTTGTCCCACGAATCTGTAATTTTCGGAGAGGAGTCTGATTCCTTATTTAAATATTTATTTGGTGGTGTTATTTTCCGTTGGTGTGAAAGTATAAGCTTACGGACTCAATAAAGTTTGGTGTATGTCCATTCTAAAGTGTGTGAGCTTATCATTTAGTAACCCGACAAACGTTAATACCCAAGCCTGGCGACCGCGGCATAAAGAACCTTATGTTTAATCAATGTATATGTGTGTGACGAATAAGTAACTTTTCTAAATAAATAAATAAATAAAAACAATAATCAAGACAGATAGTTTAGCCTTGCAATTCAGACATTAAAACCTTGCAACTGGCAAAAGGTGATGATGTGTTGATCCCTCAAATCCCAATAACTCCGACAGACTTACCATACAAGTTTAAAAGACTTTTGTTCCCTCTAAAGTTATCCTTTGCAATGACAACCAATAAAGTCTTGGGAAAGACGCTAAAAGGAGCAGGGCTACCCGTAAGAGACGTGTTTTCCCAAGAGCATTTACCTCCCTTATAAGTTTCCAAACCCCTAACGTTTTACATCATAGCAAAAAACAGCAAAACAATGAACGTTGTGCACAAAAAATTATTGACTTAAGATGTCCCAGAAAGTGACATAATTTTAAATCACAAACAAAAATCTGCCGAATGATATGTGGTGGACAGTCTTCCACAGCTAACCCCTCCCACCTTCCCTTTTGGTTGTTGATATTTTTAAAGATGTTGCTAATTGATTATTTTCATGATGCAGTTTCGAAAGTAGAGTGACATTATGATAGCTTCCCCATCATATTGCGTCTGTGCTTTACACCTTTTACGTAACTTACAGATTTCTATACGGAAATTTGATTGAGACATATAATTATTTCTATTGCAATTGAAATAACAAATATTTGTTAGGATTGAATTTCGAAGTGCAATGCATTGTTCCAACAACGCAGCTGACGAATTATTCCGGATCTAGTACTGCTGCTGCAATGACTTCAACTGCTAAATGGACAAGCTTATTGTATTCGACTACGCTAGCTGCCCGAGCATAATTGATGAAACAGCACAAAGCGTACTCGATTAAGCGACGTACTCACAATATCTCCTTTACAACAATAAACGAGCAGCAGTCACTACAGCGGACACAGTGTTAGCGTTGAACAGAATCACGCTAGAGAGAATACTGTAAAGGCGAGCACCTGTTAAGTCGGCTGTGTTCATTTTTTTCCTTCTTAATCCATATTCTAACAGCCAACTACTGGCACATTTCATAATAAATGAAATTAATAATTTTTAACTTTTAAATTGTGAAATGATTTGTACATAAGTGCAAGAAGTGCGCGCGAAGAAGTGAAAGCGGAAGGTGTCGCCAGAGACAAGCACTACTCGAACAATGCTTACATAGAGAGGTCTAAGGGACTATAAGCCTGCTTGACACTTAAAACGGAATTGGAGGTATGCATAATTCGTTAAAGAGAATAAAAAAAATCAGTGCTTCGAATCTCACTTCAGAAAAATTTGCAAAGAATGCTGTCTCGAAAGAACTGATCAGATCCGAGAGCGCCTGACATTGATTAAGTAGTAACAGTTTTAATATTTGAAAGCAGAAAAAGTTTTCTTCGTTTCCAAAGAGCCGTACGGTCACATATGAGAGAATAAAGAAAACGCTTGGCACTTGTAAAAGGAATGAGAGAAATCATATGGCAAATGTGAATTTAGATAAACTATTATTATTAATTGTATTTAAATTTTGTTATTTTACCGACCTATCATCGAGCGAGGACGCCGTTATTGAATGTACAGGAATTCACTGGCTCTGGGGCTGCTTCGGAAAAGAACGAAGCGCAGAGTTTCACTAACTAATTTATCGTTTGACTCAAAACTTGCACGAACTAACTTACAAACTGGACACGTGTTGCTGCCACAAGGGGCTTCCTGATATACTAGCATGTCTGAAAGTTAATTTGAATTGCGATGAAGTGCACGCTCCGGTAACTATCTCCCACACACCCATTTCACCCCCTTCCCGTGCCAATCTAGTTTAGCACTATACAAATTTCAACTTTTAAATTCTTTCAACGTTTCAGTGATTTATTCATTATTTCTCTTGGCAACATATTCCCATCCCTGAACCACTTACCCAAGAAACAAAAATGTTTTCACACCCTTGTGCCTGAAATCGAATATCATCTTGTGATCGTGGTAATCTTTTCCCTTCCATGCACTAATTCTAATTCTTATACCAATATCTTGGCACACCACGTCACCAATATACGCTTCTTAATCTCCCACGACTCTCTTCGCCCTCCTCCTATCTTCCAGTGAATATCATTCATCTTTTATTATATTGGTTACCGATTGTATTTCCGGTAATTTCCAGAGATAAATCTAGCAGCCCTTCTTTGAACCTCCTCCAACTCCTGTATTTGATACCCAGAAAGACGGTCCCATACTACGCCACCATATTAAAGCAATGGTCTTGCCAAAGTTTTGTAAACCAATTTCCTTACCTCTCTGGTGCACCCTCCCATAGTTTTTTCCAACAAGTGAAAGAATTTGAAAACTTTTCCTTTTGCACGTATAGTGTGTCCTCCCCAGTTGAGTTTGTTATCAAGTGTTATACCAAGGTATTTACATTTCAAGTCTTCAACAAACAACTCCTTCCCCACTTTATAATCAGAATCAACCCATAGCTTTTATGTGAGTATATAATAAGCAAACTCTTCTTTGCATTTATCTTCATCACATGTTGACCTAGATATCCTGTACAGAGCAATCTGCAGCTATTCAGTCTTCTTTCGTTTTGATTGTATGATATAGCATTACGTCATCTGCAAACAATCTAACTTCTGACAGTAAACCATCAGCACAATCACTCATTAGAATAACAAACAGCAATGCTATGGCACTCCCATTTTCACTTTTACTTCTTTTGACACGCCAACTTTTCCTACGCAAACTTTTTACTTTCTACCTTTAAGAATTCTTCTACCCGGCAAAACACTTTTTCGTCCACTCCTATAGTTTTTACAATACCTACCACCATTTTATAACTCACTCTGTCAAAAGCCTCAGAAAGATCTACAGCTACATTATCCATTTTGTCTCCCTTGTCCATTTCATCTGAAATATCTTGCACATATCTTACTATCTGAAATTCTTATGATATTCTTGCCTAAAGCCATGTTGTCGATTTGAAAATCACTTAGGTTTCTCACATACATGTCTGATGCGGTTGCATATCAATCAATCCATTAATTTACTTACCACTGATGTCAAACTGATTGGCCTATAACTCTTGACCCTATTTGTCTCCCGCACTTCATATACTGGTGTTAGCATTGCAATTTTCCAGTCCTATGGTAAACAGCATGTTTCCAGACTCAATTTTAATAATGTTTCAAGAAAAGTAACAAAATCACATCCTTATGTCTCTAAATTAATTGTAGTAATATTATCTACATGAGATTCCTTATGCTTTTTCAGATTTCTTAGTTCCTTCATGATATCCCTTGGTGAAGTGAATTGAAAAGTATTGTTTTCCTATGAGTGATATACCTGAGTGCAGATATAAAATCTAGGAAAGATCGCTATAAGCAAAAATCCAGCACCGTTTCATTACATTATTGCCAGGTAATGTAGCAGTGTGGGATAAACTTCAAGTTTCCCACACAAGACTATTATAATATATACGAACCGTAATTCAAAATGTGAACTTTAAAACCTGAGAAATGCTTGGTGATGCGAATCATATGATTGAATCTTACTTGTTCTGTTCATTGTTGAGCTGAGCTAGAGCCATCATTTTGTACAATAATCTCCAATCAATATTAGTAATCAATATTAATTTCGTATCATTAAATTTGTATCTACTGGTGTTAATTGGTTTATAAATAACACGAGTGATAATTTATTTGAAATTTAAAATTCAAGTTAAATACACTGCTTTGAATCAATTTATTCATTTTGTGTTATAAATCTTATATAAGTAGTATCATCACTACGATTCTTTGTGTTTCATTGATTAATTTGTCATAACGGGTAATTTTTATAGGAATTGTTTTATATGACGTCGATTACTTAGAAGTAAATGTTATCAACAAGAATCAAAATAATTAGTACTATCAATATTCATGAGGAAAAAAAATATATTTTTGTTTCAATGAAAAATGAACAAGTGGTACGCCACACTATCTAACTTAAATTCAACTTACAATTACCACCATTATGAGAATTTCTGAAACAGTGAAAGCATTGTTACTACGAGGGTAATTCAATTATTATCCGAAATTTAATTGTATTTTTGTTTATGTTGGTAATACTGTCGTGTTGCGTAGCTAACGCATGCGTGGTTTAGTTGTTGTTATGTCAGTGCAGGTTTGATGTTGCAAGGTAGGGATATTCACTAAACATCGATGCATCCTATCCATTCGATGTTTACCATACGATACATCGGATTGATTCGATGTTTTGACGAAGAAATATTCTATTCGATGCATCGATTTTTTTAATATAAAATCATCGAATCAATAAAAAAATAGCTCTGTCTAATAATGACAAAAATAATAGAAATAAATGTTAAGATTACTAAATTTATTCAAGATTAAATTAAATTATTTCAATTTAACGGTCGTTAACAATTAGCGGGACATAACAACGGTGAAGACAAATTTTTCTTGCGTTGGCTATCCTGTCCCTATGAGTGAATGAATAAAATCAATGTCTTAGGTTCACTCCTACTGTTTTCCGGTGTTTAATGTGTCTCCAAATAAGATATTATTACTCTAAAACAACTAATTGTTACCTGATACTACTTAATATTTAGATATAAACCGAGTTGGGGCAACATCTGATTGACTATTGTCGAGACTTCTGTTGCATCCAAACGTTATTTTCGAAGGTTGCTCAAATAGTCAATCAGCAAAGGAACAGAATGAAAGGAAAACGATTGAGTAAACTTTTGTTTCTGCGAAGTTTGCCTAAACACCATTGGTGTTAAGTAGTTAAAGACTTAAAATCAATATTCTTAGGCAGGTTTATACTTTAGTATTTAATGTATGGTTTTTTATTGTAATGGTTTGGTATCCTAATAATATATTGCTTTTAATTTGTAGTTTCTGTTTCACTCACAAAGCTATACCTCACTCATGCAACACTACTTAACCAACACACAGTATCATAAAATTAATTTTTTAATGTTGGGTGAAAGGTAATGATCTGTCCTCGCATTCGGGAGGAGGTGGGTTTGAATCCCCGTCCGGGCTACCAGATTTGAGTTTTCCATGGTTTCTCCAAACCACTCCAGGCCGAATTACTTCCCGTTCCTTGCCCCTAGTCATTTCCCGCCTCTAATGACCTCTACGTCGACGAGGCGTAAAGTCATTAACAAAAAGCATACAATTAGACACATCATTACAGCTACAGCACTCCACTGCTGGTATTGTGTTGCTCTGTGTTCACACAGACCAAACTAAGTACAACGAACTATCTACATTCAATTGGAAATGGCGAATATCAAACTAGTCACATTTTCTCTCGGCAATTTTAAAGGAACTGGTAAGAGATAAATGAAATTACATTTGCCGACGAATAGTGTTGGTTTGTATTTGTTGAGCTAAGAAAAACATAAAAGTATTCGATATTTTTAAGCGATGCATCGAAAAACATCGATGCATGGTTCCGATGTTTTACATGGAATAAAAACATCGATGTACTTTCTAAGTGGACACCCCTACTGCTAGGTTAGTTCCATTATCGCTGCCCTGCCACTAACCAGGTCTGCTCCGCTTTCTGTTAGCACCAAAGAAGAGCAACGTTCAGTGATCCGTTTTTTGTGGTCGGAAGATGTATGAGGGGTCAAAACTCATCGAAGACTTTCGGTACAGTACGGGAACAGTGTACAGTCCTGATCTTGCCCCTTCTGACTATAACTTGTTTCGTCCACTCAAAGAGGCATTAAAGGGGCCGTGGATTTACCTCGGACGAAACAGTGAAAGAAGCGGTGCATTCCTGGGTTGCAGCTCAACTGAAAACATTCTTATATGAGGGCACCAGGAAGCTTGCTCAACGATGGACCAAGTGCGTTGAAATGCAAGGGGACTATGTTGAATAATGATGTACATAGAAGTTTCGTATTTGTACTGCAATAAATTTTATAACTGCATTGCGGATAATAACTGACTAACCCTAGTAGATTTCTCAGTTTGCAACTTGTATTTTTCAGGCCTATTGATCGGCAGTAACATATGTGCCTGCAATGAGACGCAGGAGTAGTTTCTCTAATAGTTGCCCCTCTGATGACACTGGCATATGACAAGAACATACACATCACTGGAAAGGAGAATTAATCTATTGATCAGGTACGCTTTCTCCAGCATTGTTCAACGTCGTAATTATTGCTTACGTATATGTTACCCAGGCGGGAAAAATCTGCTAATAATACGTGCATGTAACCTTCTGAAAAAGAAGCTTGTATTACTCACCTTTCCCAGCATACATCTTAAAATATTTTTTTGGGTGTTAGTGACATCAGTAAATATTTTATCTTAATGATTTATTATAAATGACAAAGCAATACCTAAAAATTACTAAATCTTGAAGCAGACGGTAAGATGTTTCCGCAATTATCTCTCGGAGGATGTAGAACTCAGTCCTCTGCTTGTTGCTTCCAAAGAAAATAGCGTCTCCTATGAGTGAATTTATGCAACAACAAAATTAACAGTAGTGTATTATATTGTTGATATATCCTCGTTTACTACGCATAAATTAAGAGATACGTTCTTAAGGCCTCTTTTTGAACTCGTCATTTCAAATCATGGCAGTGACGAAGTATAATATTCCATGCGTTGAACGGAGTTGACAACCTAAATATGCGTTAAATTGTTTTTACAGAGCATGGAAAAAATCTCGCGAAAGGGTTATGGTAACACAGTCGCAGGCAAGGTTTTCCTCTTACCAGTTCCCTTAGTCTGTGGAAGGTCGCACCCTCCGATTTTGAGTCTGTAATAAAGGATCAAGTGTGGTTCACCAGCTTGATGACTGCATAAATTTTCCAGACAACACTCGGAAAAATTCTTTACACCTACACCATGTAACAAGGAAATACTTCAAATCCAAACGTATTGGAATGTTTCAAATTGATAAACCTTAAAATGGATCTAATTAATCGATATTCTTCGTTATTCTTATGATTATTATTAACTAGTGGAGTCCTCGGCATTGCTCTGGCTGTTTGGAGTTGATTTACCACTATAGAATCTTTAGCTACCCATTGAGAAATATGTGTGCCAAGTTTCATTAAAATTGTTTGGGTATACATACAATATTTTTAGTAACTTAATGAGAAGCTTTTGCGCGAAATTTCACCAAAATACCCCAACTTTTGAAGAAAAATAAATATATATGCAGAAGAATTGTTTTAAAAATAATTTTTTCATGTTCCAAACAGTGAATAGTATGCAAACAGAACGAACGTAAAAAAGTATTGCTGCGAACAGGGATCGAACCTGCGGTGCGCGGTATGGGAATACGATGACTTAACTTGCACAATCATTTTTACTCTGCTATTTTATTGACTTCTTTATTGGTATACAATTATAATTTGTTTTCAGTTATTTATAGAGCTTCGCTGTTACACTGTCGGAAGTATACACAAAACATACTGATGGAATCGCTTACTCCGGACAGAGCCACGTACAGCACAGTTGGCCGTGGCTGAAACAGCTGCTGGTGATGTCCACGTCCGCAGTGTCTGTTCTTGTGATTTATTTGTCATCAAAACAAATCAGACGCTAAAAGGAAACTGTACGCGCTTAAAGAGGAACGGGAAATTATTTGGTATTACTGGTATCCGAGGAATAAAAACTTGTTCCTGGCAGCGCATCCTGTCAAAATCTCCGCTTATGTCAAGTTTCTCTGCAAAGTGGTCACTTTCAGTCGGGTTCCGTTACATAATTTTGCTGGACGTAAATTTCGTAATAGGATAATAGGCACGCCGACTTTTAATTTTAATACGTGGATCGGAAGTCCGAGCGAGCTAAAAAATCTAAGAACTCGGTACCGTAGGTAGTGCCTCACTTTGCACCACAACACTATTGAGAGACTTCTCTCGATTTGATGCTGTCTCTATTTTACCTGTAACTGGGATAATTATTTCCCAAAAGAAAAAACGGTTACACCTTAACGAGGTAGAAGTCTATTTTTATTATTATTAATGTTTTTATTAACCTGCTTTGGGCTTTGTCTGTCCGGTGGGAATTTTGCTATTGATTTTAAACTATCTTCTCTAAGCTAGAGACTTGAAAGTTTGACCAAAACTCAGAAGTGGATGATAATGGATGAAAATTTTGGAAAAATGGGAAAAGTTGTCCGGAAAATTGGAAAATTCGGAAAAAACTGAAAGTCCTTTTTTTCTAGGAAGCGTTTTGGCTAAAAAAATTTAAATGTTCGTAATAGTCCGATTAAAGTATTTAGTTAATGAAAAATTGGAAAAGTTTCTTGGAAAATTGGAAAATTCGGAGAAAACTGAAAGAATTTTTCAGTGTACCAATTTGGCTTATTTTTTTGAATTTTCATAATAGTCCGAATAAGGTTTTTTAAAGTAAGAATAATTGGAAAATTTTCCTGGAAATTCGGGGAAACTGAAAGTACTCTTTTCTATGGACAGATTTGCCTTTTTTTTAACGTTCGTATTAATCCGATTAAGGTTTTTAGTTAATGAAAAATTGTAAAATTTGCCCGGAAAAATGGAAAATTCGGAGAAAACTGAAAGAGCTTTTTCAGTGTACCAATAGGGCTATTTTTTAAAAATGTTCATAATAGTCCGAATAAGGTCTTTAAAGAAAGAATAATTGGAAAATTTGCTTGGAAAATTCGGGAAAAACTGGAAGTACTTTTTTCTATGGACCAATTTAGTTATTTGTTAAATGTCTTTAATAGTCTGAATAAGGATTTTAGAGAAAATAAATGTAAAAGTTGCCCGGAAAATAGGAAAAATCAGTAACAACTGAAAGCACATTTTCTATTGAACAAATTTTTTAAAATTGTTTGCAGTAGTCTGAATAGTGTTTAAGAGATATAAAAATTGGAAAAAGTTGTCTGGAAGACTAGAAAATTCAAGAGAGTCAAAGTATTTTTTTCTACGGAGTAGTTTGTCTAACTTTTTATAAATGTTCGTAATTGTCCGAATTAGGAATAAAATTTTGAAAAGAAGCACAGAAAATTGAAAAATTATGGAAAGTATTTTTTTCTATGGACCACTTTGGCTATTTTTTTAAAAAAAAGGTTGTAATAGTGAGGATAAGATTTTTGGAAAAATCTTTAAAAATGGAAAGTGCTTTTTTCAATGTACCAACCTGACTAATTTGTTAATGTTTCTAATACTCTGAATATGGTTTTCAGAGAAAGCTGCCCGAAAAACTGAAAAATTCTTGGAGAACTAAAAGTGCTTTCTGTATTGGATTTTTGTTCGAATTCAAGACCGTAATTTATGATTCAAACGATGGATGTGCATAATTATATTTTTGTTTTGTTCCTTATTTCTCCGGGATGGAAATAACTCAATGAAATTGTTTGTACTAAAAAACTGTAGCATCTCTCTGTGATTATGCCATCAAAGTATTTAAAACTAATTACAAATTTTCACTCACATAATCCTAAAAAGCATAAAATAATAATAAACTTTTTAATGTACCATGTTTTTATAACTGACTGAAAAGTATAAAACAATTTCTCTAATGAAGGACAAAACCACATACATATTTCTAAATTGTCCTGAAAATTTATGCTTGGAAACTTTTGATAGCTATTAAAATACTTGTAAGATTGGTGACGAAAAACATGTAGCGCATAACTATATGAAGAGTAGAGAGTAGATATCAATGAAAGATCTTACTTTTCAGTTCACATTATTTGCGATGCAATAAAATTGTCAGTTGAGTTATTAATGCATCAGTTAGCTGTTGCATGCGCCCCATGTTTTTCGTCACCAATCTTACAAGTATTTTAATAGTTATCAAAAATTTCAAAGTATAAATTTTCGGTACAATTTAGAAGAAGTTAGATATCTGTATGTGGTTTTATCCATCATAAGCATTGGAGAAATTATTTTATACTTTTTAGTCCGTTATAAAAACATATTACATTACAAAGTTTTTTTATTTTATTATTATTTCCTTCTTCTTTCGGAAACTTATCGTTTAATCTACTTCAAACAAGTAAAGTCACGTATTGGTAAAGCCGGGGCTAATTTCTATAAAATGAATAACCTTTTTAAAAGTCGTAATTTATTATTTACCAGGGAGATGAGACTCTTGAGCTGCTATATGTCCTCTGTCCTCCTTTATGCCGTTGAAACGTGGACATTAACAGAAACTATCAGTAATAGGTTAGAAGCTTTTGAAATGTGGCTGTATCGAAGAATGTTGAGAATAACATGGACAGATCACTCCACAAATGATGAAGTGCTCCGTAAAATGAGAAAAGATATGGAAATACTGATCACCATAAAAACACGGAAGCTTCAGTAACTTGGCCACATCATGAGGAATAATAGCCGTTATGATCTCCTGCAGTCTGTTCTCCAGGGGAAAATACCAGAAAAGAGAAGTGCTGGTAGAGGAGAACTTCTTGCTTAAAAAATCTAAGAACATGGACCTACAAGACAACTACGGAGTTAATCCGAGCATCAGACAGCAGAGACGAGACAGCCAAGATGATTGCTGACATCCGGAACGGATAGGGAACAGAAGAAGAATAGGTCATAAATATTTCTGATTTAATTTTCCTTGATTCCTCGTATTATAAGTTACGATACGTGTAGATACACTTTCTATGCTGATTAATAATATCTAGAAGAGGTTTGAATGATATCGATTCACAGTGTAGTTGAATTTTAAATAATTCTCAGATGACTCTTCTATTAGACGGGACTGATAGCATTGTTTCAGTTCAGGATTTGTACCAGGTATCATTAATTCAATTTACAATGCCTGTGAAATCAAATTTGTTTGTTTCATAAGATCGTTCTGTAATATTAGCGTTACTACAATATAATATTCCTGGTATATGTGCTAAAGTAAACAATGCGAGAAAAAAGCCTAATAATACGTTTAGACGTTCGAAATTTGGCAACCACTCGCTGGCTCAGACGTGAGAGGAGCACGAGATGGTGAGAAGCGATGGGAGGTTTCCATTCTCTACTGGGTGTTGCTGGAGAAACATTGGCTTGTGGCGGCCTCCTGGGATGTGAGTCCCACTTCGAGAGAGAACTCACAAATTCAGTCGCTGATATTCCGCATTTGGAATACGTTTCTATAACCGGCGGAAATGGAAACAAAAGATCCATCAGCGCACAAAGAGGGCTATCGATATGGAATCTCTGGCGACTTTTCTTCTGCCGCGCACATTGCCTGCTTCTAAACCTTTTTTCACCGCAACAATGCACACTGAAGTTTTTTGTAGTGAAATTTTGATTATTTTTGTATTTCAATATAGCAGTTAATACCCAAACCATCTACAGTCCATTCTGAGTAAGTAACCATTAAAATAAGAGAAAATACGTGTTTACTTTTCTCTACACTCGGTTTGAAGTTATTTTTGTTGAAATAAATGTGTTACAATCCCATAACTGCCAATGTGATGCAGCAGTACTTAAAGTACTTTCAGCTAAGCATTTACTACTTCACTTTAATTCCACAGAAATGACAATGTTATTTAATATGATTCCTTTATCTGATAACCGTAACATTATTTGATTTACACATTTTTGTTGCTATACAACTCGCTGCATACGTGACATTATTGGAAATTTCTCTTTTTAATACAAGTTTTTAACTCATTTTTATAATTTAGTACCTTCGGGGAAAAAATATAATAATTCAGTTATGATTTCCCACATTTGTCCCTCTGTTACATCCCAATCATTTTCTGAACACTTTGACTCAGGAGTTTGAATTTACGCACAACTTTAATTTTTACCAAACTTAAAACGATAGTGACAAAACATCTGGCAAACTCAGAGAGCATGAAAATAATTATATGGCGTTTAGTGGGAGGCTGAAGGAAAATTTTCTTTTTCTGTTCTTTATGGATATCACACGGAAGCTGACAACCCACCAACTGTTAAAGTGTTGGGAATTTTGTATTTTATTCCACTATTTGTGCGAAGTTTTGAAGGAAGACCTTAAGAACTATCGTTCCTTCCCGCTTCATTTTCATAATTACTTATCCGATATGTAGCATCCAAATTTACAGGAAATCTGTAGTTTATTGTTCTCACAAGTTAGTTAAATGAGTATTTTTTTAAAAAATATTGAGTTTAAAGCAGATAAAGTTTTCCGGCGAAAAATCACACAGATATTCTACAAAGAATTTCATGTATCAGGTTACTAACATTGTGAAATACGTCACTACTTCCTACATACATAAATTACTTTCAACGCCAGTAAACTATTTCAGATTAATTTTCCAGTATTTCAGTACCTTGTGTAATATCATAGTGACCATTTTCCAAGGTATTTTGTATTGTTTTGGCCGGTAATTTATTACCAGTTTTGATATTAAGCATTCAGTAATGTTATTTGTATTTAAACGTCTGTCAAGTTTATTTTGCTTAACATTTGGCTTTCATAGATTGTTGTACATGAACATGACAATGTCTTTAGCCATGTAGCCCACAGAAACGGTAACGCACGAATTCCAGAATTTAATTGCGATAGAGTGCACGCTTCGGTGGCAGTTTTTCTAGTAACCTATTTACCTATTTCCTCTACTTTTTTGCCATCTTATTTTATTCTAGAGAAAATTCCTCCTCCCATCTATCTTTCCCGTTTACGAATTTTAATTTTAAATTCTTTCAGTGTTTTTCGTAAATTATTAATCACTTGGCTTGACAATTTATTCCAATCCCTAACTCCAGTACCTACGAAATAAAATTTTCCACCTTTTTTATGTCCGAAATCGAGTGCCAGCTTTTGCTCATGATCATCTTTTCCTTTCCATGTACTACTCCAAATTCTTCAACCTAATCTTTCCAAGCCTCATCACCAACATGCGCCTTGTAAACTCCCAGCTCTCTACTTCTATCATATAATAACACTCTCTCCATCACTTCGATCGTACCAGTTACTGACTGCGTATCGGATACAGGTCAGCACTTTAAGCTGTAATTTGAGCATAATTAAAGCATACTGAGAATTATTTTACTTAAGAGAATCATGGAATCAAAATTTTTAAAAAAAAATCTGTGGGAAACATAATTTGTGCTACGAAAATTTGATCAAACAGTGAAAATAGGTACCAATGGTTAGCTTACTTTACTGCGAATCGTTCAGTAGGTCTAAGAGAGCGTCATATGAGATTAATTGATCAAAATAGTGTATTATGACAGTCACTTCAACATTTAAGAGTGGTGTCACTTCTCCCATCAACCGACATCATTCATCTAACAGAGAACTCACATTATTTTCACAATCACCAGGTAAAACACTTTACGACTGTGTCAGCATGTTCACCCCATAATACCATGAAAATTTTAATAATTATTTTAATTTTACTATCCGGCCATCATTTAGAAATCATTTATAAGCCCTATTAAGCAAAAGTATTGAAATATATTGTGATCTGGGCACATCTATATATACATAGAGATCAATGTATGTTTGTTTGTTGGTTTGTTTTTTCTTCATACAAATCCACAGTTTTCATCCGATCTAGATGAAACTTTACACACTAATCCTTTGAAACAAGGAGAAAAATACTGTGTACATTTGGTTGAAAAATTATCTGTATAAATAATACATGTTGCCTTATAATTTCGAAATATTACTGAACGGCTATAGACAGACGCGTTGGATATGGATGTCTCTGTACAGTTTTACGTGTAGTGGTCAGGTAGCTCAGTGGTTAAGGCATTTGCTTCCTAATGTTTTGGTCTAGGTCTCCCGTTCAATTCTCCGTGGAGGCTAAGATTTAAAAAAGAATTCTTTTTGATCGTGAGAGTTACGCCTGGGACGTCGGTTATTAGGATTGAATGTTAAACTGTAGATATCACAAAGTTAAGGGTGCAGTGCGAGGCAAATCGTAGGTAGTCTTGCAATGCTGTAAGTGTACACTTTTTTACGTTATATTGATCCACCAGGGGTGATTCGTAGTCAGTGTGTGTGTGATCTGCAGTAGTAATACTATAAATGCGGATGTTAGTCTCTGTCTTATGTTTCGTTTTGACAACTATACCGATACTGACGGAATTTGACAAGAGAATCTGTATGGACGGCACAGGACTTTTTTTCGGAATGATTAACAGTTGTAGTCACTAAATTTTGAGAACTTATCGAATAGTGACTGAGAGACGGATGTGTGTGTTAGTCTGTAATGTTACGTCACTTTCTCAAGCTATGCTTCTCGCGCATTGTGTTAGTGTATAAATTGTTAATAAACGTCGTTTAGAGAAAAAACGTATTATTTAGTATAAATGTCGATTTTCTCTGTCCTATTACTTTATATATGCTTAAATGTTTCTGGCAACAATTTGTTTTGCCTTTATTTTTGACATGCCTTGCACATATAAACTGGCCTAAGTTGTAGCTCTAGCAGAGCACGAGCAGCTTAAGTTATTAGAACCCAAGAATCGGATGCTCATGCTGAAGAAAGAAGAAAAGTCCAAGCTGAAATAAAGTTGCCCTTAGTTAACTCCCCCCCCCCCCCCCACACACACACACACATCCCCTCAAATTCGTTTGTTTTTCTGTTTTTAAATATGTTGGAGATTGATTCCCTTCAAGACACAGGTTCGATGGTAGAATGATATAGTGATGGGTTTCCGGTCATGTTATGCCTATCGGTGTTGTTTGGGACCAATCCTTTGCAATCAACAACTTTTTATAATCAATTCTGGCAAAGAAATTCTTAATCCACGCGTACGAAGTCTCGGGTATCAGCTAGTTAGATATGAACGTCCTGCCTTTATTCAAAAATAGGATGTAAGTAACACCATTCAGTCAGTGAGTGCAGCTTGTTGCAAGAGTCAGTCAAATATGAAACTTTTAATTACTTTATAGAAAAATAATAATAATAAAATAAAAAATAACATATAATTAAAAAAAAAACGTTTTTCTGTATAGCCCCCACAGTTACCTAAATATTTTTAAATGGCAGTGTAGTATTTTAATTCCCTTTTCATTCAAATTTATTGTACGTAGCTACTTGGCAACATTATTTTCACATATTTCTTTCGAAATGGTCATGGGAACTAGTGTTGCCCAAATGCAAGAACAAGATGAGACTTGGCCAGTCTTGGTTTTGGTCTTGCATCAATACACCTGGTCTTGGTCTTGGTCTTGGTCTTGCAAAAATGCAAGACCAAGACCAAGACTGCAAGACCAAGACTGCAAGACCAAGACCGATTTTGGGCAACACCCATTGGGAACGTCTCCAGCACATAAATGATCTCTAAGCTTCACTGGAGCTGCTTCCACTTTTGCAAGGAACGTGAAAAACTTGGCCATGACCTTTTAAGGGAACCATCCCGGTGATATGGGGAAACCATAGAAAGCCCAAATCTGTATGGCCGGATGGGGATTCGAACCCGCGTCCTCCATATTGAGAGGACAGGGCGTTGCTGCTCACCCACCACGTTCAGTCACTTTTGCTAGCCATTATAAACACGCCCTCTTTGTTTCAAGAGCATGGCCGTGTAAATCACATGTGAGAGTCCTCATCAAAAATAGGTCTCCTGCTGTTGCAAATGGTCTAAATGCTTCAGAAAATTTCAATGCTGATTTGCATTCAATATTCTTGGCACCAACCTTGTAATCATTTTTCATGAATGCAACTCTATTTATCGATCATTGCACACTTACAAAGCATACTCAAGTATCAGAATTTATGTGTCCTGGTGCATAGGGTAAGATCTTGAATTTTCAAAATTATCTGCGGTGTGATACTCATTCTGGAATGACGTGCGAAGATGAATTTAGAAGCTAGTGTCGTCATTTACAGAAAATCTTCCGTTACTTGTATACTTGAGGTTTCTAACATGTATCATGGCCTATTTTTGCAAGCAATCTGTTCAACGTTTTTGCTTGATGAACACTTCATGCGTTGCGCAATCGACGCATAAACTTCATATTCACTAATTGCGATGGTAAGTAATCAAACGATTGCAGCAACAAGCATGTAAAATTTAACGTAGCAATGCACTCGTACTAACTACGCTTTTCTGCAACATTAGCGGACTTAAATAAGGCAGTGTCTGTATCAGAGGTTTCATATATATTTGATTGATCCTCGTATTTTTTATATAGCTCACTCCTATAGTTGTGAAATTCTTTGTAACACATATTTGTTTGGTTGTGAGTGATACAATATATTACTGAATAGAATTACAAAAATAGGATATAACAGATAATTTAAGGAACGAGATACTAGATTTCGATTAGTTTCTAAAGCGTATAATTAGTTAGTACAACTTGATGTTCTCCAAAAAACTGTAAGGGTTAAATAACCTAACCTCTAACCATAATTAGGTACGCAGGCGAAAGTCTTTTGTAGCCGGATCGTGACCATCTGATAATAAGAAGAGGAATATAATTATTAGCTATAAAATACACGCTGTCTCAGAGACAATCCGAACTATAACCAATTTGTGATAATATACTGCAAGAAATTTAATTAATTTCAAATTAGTGGCATCATGTTTGTACTTAGAGCTGCTTAAATACTAAGAACTAGCGGCGTGTAAGAATTATGTAGGATATTTCTTGCATAATGATGGGAATTTACCGTGAAATTTTCTGTAAATGTTTGATGTTTATGGATAGTTATCTGAGTTATTGAAGTTTTGTGGACTCTACTGACTATCGGTAGTAATTCTGGAGAGTAGAATTTTATAATTAACACAAACTTCTGATCTGAATTCTGATTTTTAATTGATGTTTTTTCCCATTATCTCTTTTGAATAAAACTAACGGTGGCATTCATACTTATCTGGTAACTTTTCAGTGATCAGTTCTCTGGAAATATTGGTAATAAATCTCTGATAACAACGTTTTGTTGTAAAAGAAGACAAATAATTTCCATTTCTTCCAAAAAATGTTGTTATGTTTTCACCAGAGGAACTGTTGTTACATTACTCTAACAGTTTCATAAGTTTTCTTTCCACAGTTTTCCTCCAACACCTGACAACAAATGTGCTCCATCATCTGCCGTATTTCAACAACGTCCTGGGCGAGCTGTTCGGCAAAAAAGTCTCTAAGGAGAAAGCGTGGGAGGGAATTATTGATGCCTTCAATTAACGTCATACCTTGTGGCTCTCATCTTCCCAGAAACGTTTCGTATTACTCACGCCTCTTCGGCGATGGTATACCACAGTCACATACTTGGTGCAGCGACACAGCAAACACTTCCTCGCTCGGGGCTGTATTTCTAATCATCCTAAGTGCGTGAGCCAATAACGGTGAGCTGACTACAGGCGACTTAATTGACGCTCGTATGGTCACAGCACCTGCACCCCAGGCCGGGCGGACGAAACTGCTGTGCGTTTTCTTCGCGTGGTGCTCATTACACAAATGGCGGCCGCGGCTGAGCTGGGCAGGAGGGAGAGTAATATGTCGTCCACTCAGCGGGGATCATATTGTCGCGGCTTTCTGACCTCGGTGGATATACCCTTGGTTTTTGGTAGATGTCTCTGGGTGTATGTATTGTTTGGGCAATAAAGCCATTGAGCGTTTTTAGACATAACGTGTGCAGTACGGATTCGAATCAGTTGAGAACAGAGATAATTTATTTGTTCCTCGTAATTTCGAATAATTATAACAATTTCGCAGTTCATCCAGATAGCACAGTTGGCTTGAAACTGTTGTTGCATACGTACAAAATAAAAAGTCCGTCAAACGAAAAAGTAGTGATTCTCACAAACAAAAGTAACATCCATCAAGATGATACACGTTCTGGATTTAATTATTTTAAAGATTTTTTTTAAGTTGCTTTCATCCGAAACATGTTACTGAAGAGCAGATTCACGTTTTTTCAGCCGTAAAATCATATATACAAGGGGTGTTTATTTTTTTTCCAACATCCGGTAAGCCATAAATAAAAGACAAATGGTGATGGAAAAAATATTTTATTACCAACTGTTATGTACACTTATGTTTACTTTTCACCATAATCACCTTGAAGATTTAGGCATTTGTCATACCTGTGGACAAGCTGTCCAATACCCTCTTCATAAAATGTTGCCGCCAATGACTGCAAATGGGTTATCACACTGTCTTGAAGATCCTCGTTGGTTCAAAACCACTGTCCTCCTAGCCACTTCTTCAGTTCATCAAAAATATGAAAATCACTTGGTGCTAGGTCGGGACTGTCGGGTGATCAAAAATATCCCATTGAAATTGTTCAAGAAGTCGCTGGGTGACACCAGCACTGTGAGGGCGAGCGTTGTCGTGGAGCAGAACAATGCCAGGAGTCAGCACGCCTCTTCTTTGTTCTGAATGGACCTCGGTAAACGTTTTAAAATTTCATTGTAAACAGCTCCATTAATCGGGGTCCCCAACAGCATAAACTTCACAAGAAATACGCCTCTTTGGTCCCAAAACACGGTAGCCATAAGCGTTCGGTTGTTGAAGGTCTCTTTGAATTTTTTTGGTTAGTTCGGTGAATTTGTGTGCATCCATTGTTGAGATTGTTGTTTCGTTTCGGGTGTGTCATACCGAATCCACGACTCATCGCCAGTCACAATTGAGTTCAATAAATCTTCTCCATCTGCATGATAACGGTCAGGGCCGCCGTAAGCGGGTGTGCAAGGCGTGCACCGCACGCGGGCGGCACATGGAGGGGGGCGGCAAAACTAGTGATCGACAGTCGCCGCCCAGCGCGATAGTTGCCACTCCATTGTCGCCGCGATGAAATTTGCAGCGTATTCAGCGTATTATGTA
The DNA here is from genome assembly GCA_031002005.1 of Vandiemenella viatica. Taxonomy (NCBI): domain Eukaryota; kingdom Metazoa; phylum Arthropoda; class Insecta; order Orthoptera; family Morabidae; genus Vandiemenella; species Vandiemenella viatica. The sequence continues at coordinate 235,442,821 of JARYHS010013630.1, forward strand.
GCGGGCGACCTTTTTTTTTAACCGACTTCAAAAAAAGGAGGAGGTTCTCAATTCGTCTGTATTTTTTTTTTATTTGTATGTATGTTTAGCGATATCTTCGCCAATTTTGAACCAATTTAAATGAATTTTTTTTAGTGGATAGGGTATACATCCAAAGTGGTCCCATATGAATTTAATTGAGAAACCACCCCTTCTACCCCCTTCCCCCCCTTAATTTTTATACAAATCCACATTTGTTTATTCGATCTCGATAAAACTTTGGACATGTATAACAAAAAATAATTTTTATACAAACCCACATTTTTTATCCGATTTTGATGAAACTTTGGACATTTATAGTTAAAAATAAAGAGAAAAATACTGTCAACTTTGGTTTAAAAAATTGAACCCCTCTCCCCCTATCCACCCCCTTAATTTTTGCCAATTTTGTTTTATTCAAAGCTACAGTCGACACCATTTAACTGATCGCCATTAAAGTTGGCAATTACATGTAGTTTCTGACCAAAAAAATAAAAATAAAAAACCACCCCTCTCCCCTTTACACCCCTTAATTTTATAGAAACCTACAGTTCTTATCTGATTTTTATTGAACTTTGCCCATGTATACTTTAAAACAAAGAGAAAATCCTGTCAACATTTGGTCTGCCAAAGTTTAACCCCCTCCTTCCACCCCTTTAATTATTGGCAATTTTCTTCATAAAAAGCTACACTCGACACTGGTTAACCGATTATTATCAAAGTTGGCATATACATGTAATTTTTCATGGAGAATCTGACCAAAAGATAAATAAATAAAAAACACCCCTCTCCCCTTTACACCCCTTAATTTTTATACAAACCCACATTTTTTATCCGATTTTGATGAAACTTTGGACATTTATAGTTAAAAATAAAGAGAAAAATACTGTCAACTTTTGGTTTGAAAAAACTGAAGCCCTCTCCCCACCCCCTAAATTTTTACCAATGTTCTTTATACAAAGCTACAGTTGACACCATTTAACTGGTCTCCATTAAAGTTGGCATATACATGTAATTTTTCATGGAGAAGGTTTCTGATCAAAAAATCAATAAATAAATAAGCTACCCCATGTCTCCCTTTACACCCCTTAATTTTATAGAAATCTACATTTCTTATCTGATTTTTATTGAACTTTGCCCTTGGATACTTTAAAACAAAGAGAAAAATCCTGACAACATTTGGTTTGCCAATGCTCAACCCCTTTCCCTCCTTCCACCCCAATAACTTTTGTTAATGTTCTTTATAAAAAGCTACAGTCGTGATCGTTTGACCGATTACCATGAAATTTGGTGCTTATATGTATTTTTTCACGAAGAAGGTGTCTGACCAAAAGATCTAAAAACCACTCCCTAACCCCATTAAACCGCTTAATTTTTATACACAACCACAGTTTTTATTCGGTTTAGACAGAATTTTTACTATAAAGCAAAGAGAGAAATACTGCCAACTATTAGTTTGCAAAAACTGAACCCCTCTCCCCGCTTCCACCGCTTTGATTTTTGTCAGTTTCTTTTTAGAAAGCTACAGTCGACACCATTTGACCGATCTTTATGAAAGTTGGCGCATATATATGTAATTTTTTATGGATAAGATTTCTGACCAAAAAATAAATAAAACTACCCTAACTCCCCTTCCCTTAATATTTGTACAAAACCCACATTTTAATCCGATTCGGTGGAACTTCGCATGCGTATACATTAAAACAAATAGAAAAATAAAAATACTGTTCACATAACTTTCACAAAAACGCAAACCCTACCCCTTTAATTACCGTCAATGTTCTTTACAAAGCTACCGTTTCTTTCTGATTTTGAAGGAAGTATGCACAAATATACTGAAAAACAAACAGAAAAATACTGTCTACATTTGGTTTCGAGAGCCCAAACTCCGCTCCTTCCTTTCCATCCTTTAATCTACAGTTTCTATCCGATTCTGAAGGAAATTTGCACTCGTATACTTTAAAACATACAGAACAATTGTGTTTAAATTAGGTTGCAGAAGCGCAACCCCTCTTCCCTTCTACCCCCACCCCACCTAATTTCCAATGTTCTTTATAGATACCCACAGTTTTATCAGATTTCTATGGAACACTGCACATGTATACTTAAAAGCAAAAGAAACAGAGTGTCTACATTCTGATTACAAAACCCTACCACTCACTCTCTTACCCCAATTAATTTTTGCAAATGTTCTTTACACAAAGCTACAGTTTTTATCTGGTTTCGATGGAAATTTGCACATGTATACTTTAAAACAAAGAGATAAATACTGTCCACACTAGCTTTACAAAAACCAAACTGCTCTTCGTCTCCATACCCCTTAATTGTTTTTTATACATACCTTCAGTTTTATCTGAAATCAATAGAAGATTAGACACGTATATTTTAAATCAATCAGAAAAGGCAGTCTACATTTTGTATACAAAAGCCCAACAGATTTCAACTTGGATCCCAAGCTTTCACGTTGTGAAAACCAATTAAATATCTATATTTTCTGTGTGATGCCGGAGCAAACAGATATATTCCAGAGACAAATTTCTGTATGTGGTATGTATTAATGCCCAGACGTTACATGTTTCGGTTATCAACCAGCAGCTTTAACAGATGTTATGATACGATCGAAACAAAGCCTGCACCAAAATGTAAACTGACATTCCTTAACACAACACCCAATTCACCATGTTCTGGAAGTTGTTGTGGTATATAAAGACAGAATTCTTCTTTGAAAGCAAGCGCTTTAATCTCTGGGCTACCAGGAAGTTCGCAAAATTGGAACTGCTGCAGCATATTTAAAATACAAAACAAGCTATAATACCACTAAAAATTTAAAAATAAAATAATTGTTTAAAAAAAACATAAAAACCGCCTTCAAAAAAAACCACTAAAAATTTTAAAATAACTTTATATCTTGCTTAGGAAAAAGTAAATCTAAATGGACAATATTTTACATTACTGTCATTGAAATTTTTACATTAATTAGTTATTTTTTGAGTCGGTGCCAGCGAAAGCAAAATAAGGAATAACAATAACACATAAAAAATCATGTCACTGTTTACATAAAATTAATGCTAGAAACATGTTTCAACAAAACTGAAACTTACAGATGATACGCAGATATTATACTAACTGTAAATAGTTTACTGCATGATGCAACCTACCAGCTGACATTGTAGCGCCAGAGATATGCCTGGAAGACCAATCAGGCCGAGCCACAGATTGTTTCCTCAGCTGACTCCCGCAATAATACTATCTGCCTCAAAACATGCTGTAAAATATTGGGAATTTTTGTTTGTATTCCCCGTTTCGCCTCTAACACCAAAAGAATTTAAGTAATTCGATCTTCGCGATGTGACAGCTGGCACCGACTCCAAAAATAACTAATTAATGTAAAAATTTCAAAAACAGTAATGTAAAATAGTGTCCATTTAGATTTACTTTTTCCTAAGCAAGGTATAAAGTTATTTTAAAATTTTTAGTGCTTTTTTTTTAAGGCGGTTTTTATGTTTTTTTAAACAATATTTTTTTTTTAGCTCAACAGCTGCTTCGGCTGGCCGGCGACACTCGGGATGGCAACAATGGGAGCGGCAAATAATGTTC